>OY811981.1:6823806-6881306 GCA_963681505.1 Eunapius fragilis | reverse complement strand
CAGTGGTGGACCAGGTCTCTGCCCCATAAAGCAAAGCTGGTAAGACTGTTGCATTGTAGACAGCAAGTTTGGTTTTGGTTGATAGATTGGAGTTTTCCCAAGCTGTATTCTTTAAGCAGCTGAACACTGAAGCAGCCTTGGCAATACGAGCATTAATTTCAGAAGATAAAGATGAATCTGATGACATTATACTGCCAAGATATCTGAAGGAAGAAACTACTTCTAGATTGGTTTCTTGGATGTGAAAGACAGAAGATTCATTTGTGAGATGAGAGGACGTAGACTGGATCATTACTTTTGTTTTGTCTGTGCTCACACATAAACCCCAGTCCTGGGCTGCTGTAGAGAAGCGATTGATAAAATCCTGTAGTGAATTACCATCATGGCAACTTGCCATGACATCATCAGCAAATCTAAGATCACAAATTGAAACCGACATTGGAAGCCTTGTACCAGAACGTCTAAAAAGCTTTCCATCCATCTTATAACTGACTTGGACATATGTATGTATGTGTGTACGTACGTACGTACGTACCTACCTACATACGTACCTACATACATACATACATACATACATACATACATACATACATACATACATACATACATACATACATACATACATACATACATACATACATACATACATACATACATACATACATACATACATACATACATACATACATACATACATACATACATACATACATACATACATACATACATACATACATACATACATACATACATACATACATACATACATACATACATACATACATACATACATACATACATACATACATACATACATACATACATACATACATACATACATACATACATACATACATACATACATACATACATACATACATACATACATACATACATACATACATACATACATACATACATACATACATACATACATACATACATACATACATACATACATACATACATACATACATACATACATACATACATACATACATACATACATACATACATACATACATACATACATACATACATACATACATACATACATACATACATACATACATACATACATACATACATACATACATACATACATACATACATACATACATACATACATACATACATACATACATACATACATACATACATACATACATACATACATACATACATACATACATACATACATACATACATACATACATACATACATACATACATACATACATACATACATACATACATACATACATACATACATACATACATACATACATACATACATACATACATACATACATACATACATACATACATACATACATACATACATACATACATACATACATACATACATACATACATACATACATACATACATACATACATACATACATACATACATACACACATACACACATACACACATACACACATACACACATACACACATACACACATACACACATACACACACACACACACACACACACACACACACATGGGTCACTGCAGCTTACCTTTGCTTGAGTGTTGGGGTGATGGGTTTGTCCTGCTCAGTTGTGCATAATGGAGTACTGCCAACAGTTGCTTATTGAAGCTTGTGTGTGCCATCTACTTATGAATCAGCCATGGTAGTAGTAGCTCCTTTTATTGATCAACTTGGACTTTGTAAACCTTCAATTATCTCCCCACTAAAGACTGCATCATTTGCAAGGATAATTGTGACTGGTGTGTAAGTATTGTGTGTGTGTGTGTGTGTGTGTGTGTGTGTGTGTGTGTGTGTGTGTGTGTGTGTGTGTGTGTGTGTGTGTGTGTACTCAGGGTACAGTCATAAGAGTATTCAGTGTGCCACAGGGAGAGAAGCTGGTTGAATTCAGAAGGGGTGTGAAAGGGTAGGAGTGTGTGTGTGTGTGTGTGTGTGTGTGTGTGTGTGTGTGTGTGTGTGCACGTGCATGCATACACGCACAGCAAACTGTTTATTACTCATGTGTTATTAAGGCTTCTATTTATGTACTGTCTTCACAAGCCCTGTACTGTACATGTGTAGAGCCTCCTCTACACATGCACAGTACAGGGCTGCAAAAGTTGAAGTACTTGGGTTAAATGGTATATGAATTAAAGCCATGACAATAATTCAATAATAAACAGGATAGTTCACGATAGAAAGGCCGCTACTGTTCTGCCAACAGGGTATTATGGGAAGGTACACACACACACACACACACCATCACACACAATCCTCTGAAGTGAGATTATATACATGTGTATTTGGCATGGCTGTATTCCCTCATTCCTCATTTCCGTTGACTATAGCTATGCTGTGTAATATCTTTAGCCACAATCAGTCATACAGCCACACAAGCTATGATATCTAACTGCGCATGCGCAGACATGGCGTCCCACATACTCTACATTCCTCCACACTAAATTGTCAACATCACATCCTAGCTATTCAATATCTCTATCCTCTGTGGGTATCGACGAGTTGGTGGTATTTCCTGGCCCGGTGTTGACAACTTTTCTTCTTGATCCAAGGACGGTGATGGTAGTGGCAGTGCCTCAGTGCCCTCTTCATTTGGTAGCGGCACTGCTGAGGCCTCCCTTGGTGATAGATTGACAACACTAGGAACCGTGTTCTCTCTGGTACCGTCCATGATTCTTCAGACAATAACACTTGCTCTCTGGTACTCTCCAATTCAGACAGTGGTTCCTCGGTATGTCATTCAACAGTAGGTCATTCAACAGTAGGAATTAACTCCTCTTCACTCAGCACACTTCCAGGGTCACCCACTTCTTCAATCTGGTCAACATGACGTTTCCACACTTCTCCACCAGTAGTTTGCACAACATAGGACAGTGGTCCTTGTCGTCCCACCACCACTCCAGGAACCCACTTTGGACCATCCCGAAGATTACGCATCACCCGCTGGCCAACTAAAAATTCCCTTGCCTTTGCATGCACATCATGCATGGCTTTTTGCCGGTACACATTTTTGGCCACCCGAGATTCTACATCAGGTCCAATCGAGTGTGAATCTTCCTGTTCATCAATAGCTCACATGGAGCCACATTAGTTGTTGCATGCAGTGTTGTGCGATAGGCTAACAGGAAAACGGCCAAGCTATGTTGAAAGGTTCTCCCGATATCATTGGTGCGCCTCAGTGCATTCTTCAATGTCTGCACAAATCGCTCAGCAAGACCATTCGAGGAGGGATGGTACGGCGCACACCGTGTGTGTTTAATACCATTCTCCTTCATAAACCGTTCAAACTCCTTCGACACAAACTGTGGCCCATTATCTGAAACCACCTGATCAGGCAAGCCATGTACCGCAAACAAGCCTCGCAAGGCTTGAATGGTCAACTCTGAAGTGGTCGAAGTCATCTCAATCACTTCCGGCCACTTGGAATGAGCACCTACAGCAACCATCAACATGCACTTCTCAACCGGACCAGCAAAGTCAACATGAATACGTTGCCATGGTTTAGCAGGCCACCCCCAGGGGTGTAACGGGGCTACACTTGGTGCATTTCTAACACTCTGACATGGCAAGCATGATTTTACCAACTGCTCCACCTCGCAATCCAACCCTGGCCACCAAACGTAACTCCGGGCCAGAGCCTTAATACGACAGATACCAGCATGATCCTTGTGTAGTTCCTCCAGAATAGCTGTCTGCAGTTTCTTTGGTATTACCACTCGTGTTCCCCACAATACACAGTCATCCTGTAGTGTCAACTCCAGTTTTCTAGCCACATACGGCTTTAGCTCCTCCACAGCTGCAACAGGCCAACCATTCCTAATACACTGCACCACCTGACCCAGAATCGGGTCATGATTAGTAGCTGTTTTCAACTGCTGATACGTGACGAGTAAGGTTTCTAACTGAGTCACATTGTACACCTCTGCGTCCGTAGTGCCTTCCTCTTCCACAGGAGTACCGACAATGGGTAGCCTAGAGAGAGAGCATCTGCATTCCCGTGACACTCCGACTGTCTATACCGTATGTCATATTGGTAAGCTGACAGTAGCAGGGCCCAACGTTGCAGCCTAGCAGCAGCTAGAGGAGGAATTCCTGTGTGTGAACCCAGGATGGTGGTCAGTGGTTTATGATCGGTCAACAAGGTGAACTGGTGACCATACAGAAACTGATGAAACTTTTTTACTCCAAACACCAAGGCCAGCGCCTCCTTCTCCAGTTGAGCATAGTTCTCTTCAGATCTGGTTAGTGTACGAGATGCAAAGGCTATTGGCTTTTCCTCTCCACTGGGTAACATATGTGAGATCACTGCTCCCACTCCGTAGCTAGAAGCATCCGCAGCCAACACAAGAGGAAGATCTGTGTCATAGTGCACCAACACACTGGATGCTTGTAACGCCTCCTTGGCCTTCTCAAATGTTTGACAACACTGGGCTGACCACTGCTATTTCACTTCGGACCGCAGCAATCCATTTGAGGGATGCAGTAAGGTAGCCAAGTTAGGAATGAACTTTCCATAATAATTGAGCATTCCTAAAAAGGATCGTAGTTCCTGGGTATTTCGTGGAGGTGGTGCCTGCACTATGGCTTCTGTCAAGGTGGGTGACTTGTGTAATCCTTCTGCATCAATTACGTGTCCTAAATACGTGACTGTCTTAGCCAGGAACACACTTTTCTCCTTGTTCACCCTCACATCATGTTGCTGAAGCCGATGCAACACTGCCTCCAAGTTGTCAAGGTGAACTTCAATGGTCGCCCCAGTCACCAAGATGTCATCCACGTAGCACACATTTGGAATTCTTTGAAGCATGCTATCCATTAATATAGCGGGTGCTGAGGCAACTCCAAATGTAAGGCGCTTATATCTGTATAAGCCTTGATGAGTGTTGACGGTCTGATATTGCTGAGACTCATTATCCAGCAGCAACTGTTGGTAGGCCTGTGACAAGTCTATTTTCGAAAATGTGGTCCCTCCAGCTGGTGTGGCAAACATATCTTCCAGTTTCGGAAGTGGATACTGGTCCACTTCCAGTGCCGGGTTGACTGTAACCTTATAGTCTCCACAAATTCGAAAAGTTCCATCCTTCTTGGGAACTGGTACTATGGGGGTAGCCCAATCACTGTGCATTACTCTTTCCACAATTCCTTCCTTCTCCAACCGATCCAATTCCTCTCCAAAACGTTGCTTAATTGAAAATGGTACAGATCTGGCTTTGCAGAACTTGGGATGAGCATCAGCCTTGACTGTCAACTTTGCCTTGAACCCCTGGATAGCACCAATTGCTGGCTTAAATAGCTCATCATACTTCCTCATGAGTGTTTCCAATCGTCCCTTCTTTTCCATCGATACCTGGTTCACCATTGACCAATCCAGCTTTAGCTGTCTCATCCAATCCCGGCCTAATAAGGTAGGTCCATCTGTGTTCACTACAAATAAGGACAGGGTCCTAGTTTGGTTCTTATACTTCACTTGCACAGAAATCGTACCCATGACTGTCATCTGCTCTGCAGTATAGGTACGCAGTCGTACCCTGGTTTTCTGTAGCTTCAAATATGGAAACAGCTCTTGGCGCACTCTTTCTGGAATGATGGAGACCGCTGCCCCAGTATCAATCTCTATTGGTAGAATCACCCCATTTACCTGCAGTGAAACTGAAATGGGCTCTCCAAATGGGCCATCGCCATCTACCACATACACTGTCTGTACTGCAACCTCCTCTGCCTCTTCAGTATCCACCCATTTTGTGCTCAGGGAACCTGGTTTTGCCTTTCTTGCCTCTCTACCTGCTGCAGATGCCGACTGTGACTGTCCCCTCTCCCGACAGGCTCTTACAATGTGTCCTATTTTTTACACCGAAAACACACCACTGAGTCCTTAATCCGACACTCCCGAACTGAATGGTCTGTGGAATTGCAACGATTACATGATACACGCACCTGACATATGGCCCCTGGTCTTGTCACTTGAAACTGCAGAGACTGTTTTTCTGCCGACTCCATACTAGAAGCTATTTGAACTGCCTTGGCCAGTGTCAAATCCGCTTCTGACAGCAATCGCTTTTGAGTGGTGTCATTTCTTAGACCACAGACCAGTCTATCCCGCAAGGCCTCATCCAAGAACTGCCCAAATTCACAATGTGAAGCCAGTCTTCTCAGTTCTACCAGGAACTCCGCTACAGACTCTTCGGCTATCTGGTCTCTTCTATAAAACAGAAACCTCTCCGCTATGACCAATGGCTTCGGATCATAGTGCGCTTTTAATAGCGTTTTCAGTTCCGCAAAGGGCTTATCCTTTGGCAGGGCAGGTGCTACTAAACTCCTCAGGACCGCGTATGTCTTCGCGCCAATCACACTCAGAAAGATAGCCACCTTTTTTTCAGGTGCAATATCAAAGTACAGCTCCACCCGCTCGAGGTACGCTCATCTTCAACCACAAACTCTGAAATATGGCCAAATGTGGGCATCTTTCATCCCACCCTCGTCGCCAATGTAATATCTTTAGCCACAATCAGAGTACTAGTAAAACTCATACAGCTACAGCCACACAAGCTATGATATCTAACTGCGCATGCGCAGACATGTCGTCCCACATACTGCTGGAGTGGTCCAAACATTTCGAGAATCAACATTATACCCTGTTTATTATTGTTCTGCTTTTCCTCAATCTTTCAAAATTTTTTGTCTCATAGTGGTCCTCGTGCACTGATGAACGACCCATTAGTTCCGTTTATTAACAAGCATCAGTGGCCACAATATCGCTAGCGAGCTCTCGAGCCTCACCAGAGATAATATATAGACCGAAGAGCCACGAACTCATGCGTGAGCCAGTAAATTACGAAGTGGCCCAAAAATTTTGTGCTCTCTGGTAGAATGACCTTTTTGTTAGTTTCTCAGATCCAAAATGTCAATCGCATTAATTTTGGTGGAGAGGAAATAAAAAATCGTTTCGTTAATTGTGGAAACGGAGTGATGAGCTAAGCTTCTCAGTACTAACATTGCAGATAGTTCAGCACGCATGCGCACTATATAATATAGTCACTACTAATCTAGCAGCAGCAAGCAGTCAGGTTGTCCAAATTGTTCCATCACAGTTCCCTGTTTTGTGGAATGAAAAAATTATATGGTGCCATGGGTATTCCAAACTTAAATATTTACAGAATTGGTTACAGCAACTTACAAGCAATTTCATGGCTATTTAAGGTAAAAAAAGAGGGTGTCACATTATGACAGTGTAAAGTAAGGCCCACTCTCTTACCTTATGTGCACTGAATGATGCAAAACGCAATGTAGAATGATACATGAATGATTGTATCAGTTTTTTTCACATCAAATTCCATATAATTTATGCAGATACTTACACACTGTATAGTTTGGTATCGTGGCGATAAAAAATCCAACTCAGTACATGATAACAATTGTGTAAGTAGAACTTACGCCCTGCATATGTAATGATCACGGAGGGAGCATAAGCCTTCCAACAACATTAATAAATAAATGCAGCACTTACAAGCTGTTTAGATCATTGTATCCATGGTAGTACGTTGACAGAATGGAATGCTACATTTGCCAAGCATACTAATTTATATGTCACTTACTTGCTGCATTGGATGATTATGAATGAAATTGTACCACAGAAAAGAACAGAATGCAAAATTGCTATACTATAATAATAGCTGCACTTACAGTCTTATTAAAGCCAGTGTTCATTGAAAGTGGAAAACAATGTTGAAGTGAGTAAGTGATAAGCTGGCGGAATACTTACGCACTATTGCATTTAGGGAATGCATAAGGTGTTGAAGAAATATATTCATGCAAAGAACTGAGCAGAACAAAGAAACTTACATACTGCAGCATCATAGGAGAAACAATGGCAAATAGTAACATGTGAGTTGCAATCAAACTACATGGGTGGTACTTACAAACTGCATATGGTAATAAAAGAACCAATGGTGGCAGTTATATCATCGTACATGTACTGATACTTACATACTGCAGTTTTCATTAGCAGAAACCACGATGATATTTAAAAAGGTAAACAGAACATGCATCATCTGTAGTACTTACATACTGCAATGTTCATTATGGCACCAATGCAGGTGATGTGGGTTAAGGTGCAAAGAAAAGTAATTACAATAAATCTATAGAATTGATATACTTACTTGCTGCATTGTTCCCATGACAGCAAAAATATAAATACATGATATTGAGAATAATATAAATTAATTACTTACCGCCTGCATTGGTTGTTAAATGATATTAGTAGTCATGAATGCAATGGGAAATGCAACACATAGATACTTACAGGCTGAATTTAGGGGACGTTTTGTGCAGTAGTATACATATCATGTTTTGTAGAAGCATTATTGATACTTACGCTCTGAAATATGTGTCATTTAATCCATGGTGAAAAAATGCTCGTAAATAAGCGTAATAACGAGAATATTTATATACCTACCTTCTGCATTGTTCAATGTAATAGTATATCCATGACATAATAGTATGACATAGTACATGTATGTTCAATGGCCATTGATACTTACGCCCTGCATTGTCCATTTAAATGATGTAAGCATGAATACTGATGCACTTTTTAGAGTGAATGTCACATTTGTACTTACATTCTGCATGAAAACAGAACATCATTTTGATATAAATTACTTAGCATGTTATGGTGCAATGAGCTAGAACATACTTTCTGCATTTACATCCACGGTGTAATAAATGGGACGGTAATT
This sequence comes from Eunapius fragilis, assembly GCA_963681505.1. Lineage (NCBI taxonomy): Eukaryota > Metazoa > Porifera > Demospongiae > Spongillida > Spongillidae > Eunapius > Eunapius fragilis. The sequence goes on along the minus strand of OY811981.1, from coordinate 6,872,576 downwards.
TGTTATAGAAGTTGATACAATCAGTGTCCTTTATACTGACTTACATACTAAACGAATCGAGAATGCATATAGACGTGTTAGGGCGTAGTGAAATGTCATGTATACTTACACCCTTCATTGTTCATATAATAGTATCCGTGCATGGTGACAAAAACGCTCGTAAGTAGGCATAATCATGACAATATTTAGACACCGACCTCCTGCATTGTTCGTACAAGAATCGATGTAATAGTATTTCCATGACAATAGCATGACATGCATGCATAATACTATCAATTAAGTATGTTCAATGGCCATTGATACTTACGTTCTGCATAGTCCATTAAAATATCCGTGGTGACAAAAATAGGTACGCTTGACTGCACATACGATCATTAAAACTTACGCTCTGCATTTGTTTGTCATGATAGAAATGTTTGATTAAGTAGAGGCACGTTATGGTTTACTTATGATTATTGCCACTTACGTCCTGCATCAAAATATACATGATGTCATATGAATATAAGACATAAAACAGTATCGATACTCACAAGCTGCAGCGTTCACCATTATGGCACGTCACACATGAGCATGTTCAAATTGTACAGTTCAAATGAATGTCAAATTCAATTTGTTATTTCTTACACACTGCATCATTAAAAAATTGCAGGGGACAGAAGTCACAAGTGTTGGAGACCATGTACAGTGGATCCAAACGTCACACACTTACTTTCTGTATTTTTGAAAAAGCCGCCGATTGCGAATAATTTACACGGCCGGTGAAACAGAACATCAATCAGTTACTTTAAAAAATAGTGCTTACATTCTGCATTGTTTTTCAAGTTACGGGTTGGAACAGTTACAGGAATAATATTGAATAACATTTTTAAACATTGTGAAATAAAATACTTACGCACGAGGAGTACGTCTGTAAAGGTAAGCATCGAGATTATAGTGTTAGTTAAAAAGGGCATAATGGAATTTACACTCTTCGTCATTGTTCACAGCCGGTGGAGAGGGGGAACGGGAAATTATGGTTCTACCGCATTCATTTTTTACAGTGAGCACTATTCCTTACAGATGGTGCCTGCATGTACGGAGATTTATCAGTTGAAATATCCAAATGCAGTGACAATAATGCATCTCTATCGGTACCTACCCATCGGCTTGGCTGCAACGTTTCAGTCCAGTTGATAAAGCGTAGGGTTGGCCATGCAAGTCGGTACAACAGTTTGTCATTCACATGGATTCATATTAATGTATAGCCTTACGCAAGTTGCCTATGTACCGGGTACAAGAAACAGGCGGAGAAATATAGAGTTAAGGCGGTACATACAGTTGCATAGCGTTATATTCTTCGGTACCATATAGAAACTTACTTGGATTCCGATTTGCTGTGAATGTATATCGGCAGGAGTTATTTCATTAATTCAGTGCAACTTTTCTTAAAGTCTCACCTTGAAACCCTCATCTCGGCTGTCATCACTCATTCCATAGGTATCCATCTGTTTGTCGCGATTGGATGCATTAAAAGACATTACATAATGACTTTTTCAAACCTGCCGACGGGCGTCTACAGCGGCAAACAAGGCCGCCAGCAGAGCCGCAAGTATAGCCAATTGCTTAATCATTCTCGATCGGTGGATTCCGCTATCCGAATATAGAAATGAGGTGATATTAGCCCAAACGCTTCGTTATATACACGATGCAGTGAAACCGGAAAGAAGCTGAATACTCCATAGTTACAACCCGTCCTTAATTTACGTCACAGTATATACAGTACCGGATTTATTAATATAATTACAAATATTAAGGTAGGGCAGATGGGCCCTTTCCGCCCACCGACCACGCAAGAATGAACCGCCGCATGCTTGGTAATACTCTATTGAATGCCCATTCATTTATCCACTCCAATAAAGCTACATGCGTTCTTACATTGAAGTACCTCTAGCTTTACGAACATGCCACGGTATGGGTCAGATCAGTGCAGGCCCATACAAAGTAAAAAAGGGGTATAAAAAAAAAAAAAAACACCGCGGCAGCTAAGTGTAATCTGGCCCCCGCCCGAATCCTTTTTGAAAAAAACTGTTTATTGCGATTATAATATCTTATACACTTTTCTGTCGTTTGAGGCACGAGTTAGACAGAAAATAAGTTCCTATATGAATATAGCAAAGTGTATCGAGCCAATGATGCGTAAGAGTAGCACCTGGGGTGAGAGTAGCTGTTGAGTCAGTGGTGTTGGAGGGGCGTATGTGAAGCTACCTGTTAAGTGGTGTTGGAGATGTGTATACGCATCAGTAGTGGACCACGTGTAGTTTGGTATAAAGTGGTTGGCTTTGGGCAATCTAGGCATCTGTACTGGGCATTGCTGCCCCCCCCCCCCCCCCCCCCCACCCTCCACCCTCCTAATTTTCTTATTGCAGTATATGGCTTATTGCCACACTTCATGAGGAGACAAGAAGCATTTGGAACCAAGTGTTATATGGACTGACAAAGATTCCTTAATGTTTTGGGATGCCAGCAGAGCAGTATCTACCTTCTTCCCTCCTCTCCTCCTGTCCTCTCTCCTTCCTGTCCCTTCTCAGGGACAGAAAGTAATCACATGACCATCATTTGCATACTTCCATGTTACCGAGTTGGCAAAGTTTTGGTTCAAACCAATCTGTTGCACAACCAATGCCTAGACTAGTTACTGTACCATTAAATGTGGCTACAAAGAATTTTTGTATTCTTCTAAGAAAACAAATTAACTGAATAACCAAAGTTGTGAGAGATACGACCCATTTGATGGATCCGTCAGACGGAGACCACGCCCACGTTCACAATGAAGGGGTGTGGCTAGTCCATCAAGATTCGCCTATAAATTACATGATTGTGTACCAGCGTACTGGCTGAGCACAACTTGTAAACATTTCCCCTGTAATCGGTAATCGGTACGTTACTCTGACGAAGTCTTGATGCTACTATATTTCCTTGAACTGTTTCCCCGCGCTGTACTATATGGGGGCAGTGCAATGCATAATACTTTGCACAATACAGTCGAACAATGCTGTTGAAACTGACGAAGCAGGGCAGTATAAAGATCAATGCCGAAATACGTATAGAAACTGAAATTACATGATTGTGTACCAGCGTACAACTTGTAAACATTTCCCCTGTAATCGGTACGTTACTCCGACGAAGTCTTGATGCTACTATATTTCCTGGATTTTGTGAACTGTTTTCCCGCTATACTATATGGGGGCAGTGCAATGCATTATACTATGCACAATACAGTCGAACAATGCTGTTGAATTGAAACTGGTGCATAACTAATTATATAACGAAGCAGACCAGTATAAAGAACTGCCGAAATACGTATAGAAACTGGTGTATATATGACAAAGCTGGCCAGTATAAAGATCTCTCAGTGGCATGAACACGAATCCGAAAATAACCAAAGTTGTGAGAGATACGACCCATTTGATGAGACAGAGACCACGCCCACGTTCACAATGAAGGGGTGTGGCTAGTCCATCAAGATTCGCCTATAAATTACATGATTGTGTACCAGCGTACTGGCTGAGCACAACTTGTAAACATTTCCCCTGTAATCGGTAATCGGTACGTTACTCCGACGAAGTCTTGATGTTACTATATTTTGTGAACTGTTTCCCCGCTATACTATATGGGGGCAGTGCAATGCATAATACTTTGCACAATACAGTCGAACAATGCTGTTGAATTGAAACTGGTGCATAGCAGGCCAGTATAAAGATCACTGCCGAAATACGTATAGAAACTACACACAGCAACCTGTTTATTAGTCATGTGCTATTAAGGCTTCTATTTATGTACTGTCTTCACAGGGCACAAATCAGCTGTATGTCCTTCAGTCCTGAGGACACCTACCTAGCCATGTCCAGCTGTACTGACACTGTCCACATCTTCCGGCTCTCTGAACCACAGGAAGAGAAGTACGAGGTGGTGGTGGTGGCTTACGGGGAGGAGTGTGTGCAAAGATACTACAGAGAGAGGGAAAGATTCTTGTGTAGGTTAGATAGGGTGTAGAAGGGGCGGAGGTGTGGTCTGTGGTCTGTAGAAGGGGCATGGAGGGAGGTGTGGTCTGTAGCTCATGCAGTTGTTGCACTCCAGTGCTCACACAATTGCACAAGTGGAACTAGTTATGGGAATATTATACAGGACAGCTTGAAAAAAGAATCTTAAGTTAATTAACCATGGGAACTAGCTATACTCGTGCGAGAAGAATTAGACGACGACGATGACGACGACGACGACGGAGAAGAATTGGCCTGGGGACGAAGAAAATCACGAGCTTACTTGTTCTCTTGAAGCAAACAGTTTGAAGAAAGGAACAAAACGATTCTTATAATTATAATTTTTTTCACAATAAACACGTAACAAATGGCATGTACATACATGAAAAAGGTCCAATTTGCAATATAACAGTATGTAGATAAACACACACACACACACACACACACACACACACACACACACACACACACACACACATCTCAACATGTATATGTAAGGTCCGGTAGTCCAGCTGCATCATCAAATCCTGTTCCACTTCTCCATTTTGTTCGAAGACATACATTGGTAGCCCTCAGAATGGCAAAGGCCTGTGTATAGTCTATGGTACATGTAAATGATCCATATGTAATGCACAGACAATGCCAGGATTTGTTAGCGTGATAACAGCAGCTGACATACCTCCCGGAAGGCAGAACAACTTCATGACTCTCCTGACAACGGTTTTACCCAGAACCTGTAAGAGGAGCAGTGTGTACAGTTAACTATGCCATTGAAGCTTTTATGTTGAACCGATATTTGCAACAGACATTTCAGAGTATTGCAGGGCAAGCTGTGGCATTAGTTCTGGCAGGTGAACCATTAACTGCATAGATGTGTAAAAAACTAAGACCAGCACATATAAACATTGCAATGGCTAATTGGTTAATACTTTCTACTTGAGCACACCATCCCACTTTGATGTGCTAAGAAAGTTAAATGAGTTGGGCAAATGTATGGCAGAATAAAAATCTGTTTCGATTAAACACACCACAGTTCATTGCACACTCAGCTGTCATAGTGCTATGTGCACAGTCAGCCTGTTACCTTACAGTATTATATCAGCTGTCCAAATGTGCATGCTGCAGGCTAACTGCATGAGCCCCTCACTTTGATCAGGCCCACAACCCTTCCCCCTAATCCAGCAGGGACATAGAATAAATAGCAAAGAGGAGGCTGGGGAGGGGAGTGGAGGGAACACCATTATTCCCCCAGTACGTAGTCACGATAATATTTGATGAGCAATGGGGCTTGGATTATAAGGCCCAGCAATAGATCTTCATAAGTCCCACTACTTTTTTGAAAGTGCAAAGTGCATTGCCTCATGTATATATGCAATGAGTTGGCATCCCCAATCAATGAACATTTTCCTGTCTTTCAGCTGACTGATGCTATCATGCACTGCAATTTATATACCATTTAACCAAAGTACTTCAACTTCTGCAGCCCTATACTGTACATGTGTAGAGCCTCCTCTACACATGTACAGTACAGGGCTGCAGAAGTTGAAGTACTTGGGTTAAATGGTATATAAATTAAAGCCATGACAATAATACAATAATAAACAGGATAGTTCACGATAGAAAGGCCGCTACTGTTCTGCCAACAGGGTATTATGGGTAGGTACACACACACACACACACACACACACACACACACACACACACACACACACACACACACACACACACACACACACAATCACACACAATCCTCTGAAGTGAGATTATATACATGTGTATTTGGCATGGCTGTACCCCTCATTTCTCATTTCCGTTGACTATAGCTATGCTGGAGTGGTCCAAACATTTCGGGATTCAACATTATACCCTGTTTATTATTGTTCTGCTTTTCCTCAATCTTTCCAAATTTTTTGTCTCATAGTGGTCCTCGTGCACTGATGAATGACCCATTAGTTCCGTATATTAACAAGCATCAGTGGCCACAATATCGCTAGCGAGCTCTCGAGCCTCACCGAAGAGCCACGAACTCATGTGTGAGCCAGTAAATTACGAAGTGGCCTAAAAATTTTGTGCTCTCTGGTAGAATGACCTTTTTGTTGGTTTCTCAGATCCAAAATGTCAATCGCATTAATTTTGGTGGAGAGGAAATAAAAAATCATTTCGTTAATCGTGGAAACAGAGAATTGATGAGCTAAGCTTCTCAGTACTAACATATGCAGATAGTTCAGCACGCATGCGCACTATACAATATAGTCACTACTAATCTAGCAGCAGCAAGCAGTCAGGTTGTCCAAATTGTTCCATCACAGTTCCCATTACCTGTTTTGTGGAATGAAAAAATTATATGGTGCCATGGGTATTCCAAACTTAAATATTTACAGAATTGGTTACAGCAACTTACAAGCAATTTCATGGCTATTTAAGGTAAAAAAAGGGGTGTCACATTATGACAGTGTAAAGTAAGGCCCACTCTCTTACCTTATGTGCACTGAATGATGCAAAACGCAATATAGAATGATACATGAATGATTGTATCAGTTTTTTTCACATCAAATTACATATAATTTATGCAGATACTTACACACTGTATAGTTTGGTATCGTGGCGATAAAAAATCCAACTCAGTACATGATAACAATTGTGTAAGTAGAACTTACGCCCTGCATATGTAATGATCACGGAGGGAGCATAAGCCTTCCAACAACATTAATAAATAAATGCAGCACTTACAAGCTGTTTAGATCATTGTATCCATGGTAGTACGTTGACAGAATGGAATGCTACATTTGCCAAGCATACTAATTTATATGTCACTTACTTGCTGCATTGGATGATTATGAATGAAATTGTACCACAGAAAAGAACAGAATGCAAAATTGCTATACTATAATAATAGCTGCACTTACAGTCTTATTAAAGCCAGTGTTCATTGAAAGTGGAAAACAATGTTGAAGTGAGTAAGTGATAAGCTGGCGGAATACTTACGCACTATTGCATTTAGGGAATGTATAAGGTGTTGAAGAAATACATTCATGCAAAGAACTGAGCAGAACAAAGAAACTTACATACTGCAGCATCATAGGAGAAACAATGGCAAATAGTAACATGTGAGTTGCAATCAAACTACATGGGTGGTACTTACAAACTGCATATGGTAATAAAAGAACCAATGGTGGCAGTTATATCATCGTACATGTACTGATACTTACATACTGCAGTTTTCATTAGCAGAAACCACGATGATATTTAAAAAGGTAAACAGAACATGCATCATCTGTAGTACTTACATACTGCAATGTTCATTATGGCACCAATGCAGGTGATGTGGGTTAAGGTGCAAAGAAAAGTAATTACAATAAATCTATAGAATTGATGTACTTACTTGCTGCATTGTTCCCATGACAGCAAAAATATAAATACATGATATTGAGAATAATATAAATTAATTACTTACCGCCTGCATTGGTTGTTAAATGATATTAGTAGTCATGAATGCAATGGGAAATGCAACACATAGATACTTACAGGCTGAATTTAGGGGACGTTTTGTGGAGTAGTATACATATCATGTTTTGTAGAAGCATTATTGATACTTACGCTCTGAAATATGTGTCATTTAATCCATGGTGAAAAAAATGCTCGTAAATAAGCGTAATAACAAGAATATTTATATACCTACCTTCTGCGTTGTTCAATGTAATAGTATATCCATGACATAATAGTATGACATAGTACATGTATGTTCAATGGCCATTGATACTTACGCCCTGCATTGTCCATTTAAATGATGTAAGCATGAATACTGATGCACTTTTTAGAGTGAATGTCACATTTGTACTTACATTCTGCATGAAAATAGAACATCATTTTGATATAAATTACATAGCATGTTATGGTGCAATGAGCTAGAACATACTTTCTGCATTTACATCCACGGTGTAATAAATGGGACGGTAATTTGTTATAGAAGTTGATACAATCAGTGTCCTTTATACTGACTTACATACTACACGAATCGAGAATGCATATAGACGTGTTAGGGCGTAGTGAAATGTCATGTATACTTACATCCTTCATTGTTCATATAATAGTATCCGTGCATGGTGACAAAAACGCTCGTAAGTAGGCATAATCATGACAATATTTAGACACCGACCTCCTGCATTGTTCGTACAAGAATCGATGTAATAGTATTTCCATGACAATAGCATGACATGCATGCATAATACTATCAATTAAGTATGTTCAATGGCCATTGATACTTACGTTCTGCATAGTCCATTAAAATATCCGTGGTGACAAAAATAAGTACGCTTGACTGCACATACGATCATTAAAACTTACGCTCTGCATTTGTTTGTCATGATAGAAATGTTTGATTAAGTAGGCACGTTATGGTTTACTTATGATTATTGCCACTTACGTCCTGCATCAAAATATACATGATGTCATATGAATATAAGACATAAAACAGTATCGATACTCACAAGCTGCATCGTTCACCATTATGGCACGTCACACACGAGCATGTTCAAATTGTACAGTTCAAATGAATGTCAAATTCAATTTGTTATTTCTTACACACTGCATCATTAAAAAATTGCAGGGGACAGAAGTCACAAGTGTTGGAGACCATGTACAGTGGATCCAAACGTCACACACTTACTTTCTGTATTTTTGAAAAAGCCGCCGATTGCGAATAATTTACACGGCCGGTGAAACAGAACATCAATCAGTTACTTTAAAAAATAGTGCTTACATTCTGCATTGTTTTTCAAGTTACGGGTTGGAACAGTTACAGGAATAATATTGAATAACATTTTTAAACATTGTGAAATAAAATACTTACGCACGAGGAGTACGTCTGTAAAGGTAAGCATCGAGATTATAGTGTTAGTTAAAAAGGGCATAATGGAATTTACACTCTTCGTCATTGTTCACAGCCGGTGGAGAGGGGGAACGGGAAATTATAGTTCTACCGCATTCATTTTTTACGGTGAGCACTATTCCTTACAGATGGTGCCTGCATGTACGGAGATTTATCAGTTGAAATATCCAAATGCAGTGACAATAATGCATCTCTATCGGTACCTACCCATCGGCTTGGCTGCAACGTTTCAGTCCAGTTGATAAAGTGTAGGGTTGGCCATGCAAGTCGGTACAACAGTTTGTCATTCACATGATTCATATTAATTTATAGCCTTACGCAAGTTGCCTATATACCGGGTACAAGAAACATGCGGAGAAATATAGAGTTAAGGCGGTATATATATATACAGTTGTATAGCGTTATATTTCTTCGGTACCATATAGAAACTTACTTGGATTCCGATTTGCTGTGAATGTATATCGGCAGGAGTTATTTCATTAATTCAGTGCAACTTTTCTTAAAGTCTCACCTTGAAACCCTCATCTCGGCTGTCATCACTCATTCCATAGGTATCCATCTGTTTGTCGCGATTGGATGCATTAAAAGACATTACATAATGACTTTTTCAAACCTGCCGACGGGCGTCTACAGCGGCAAACAAGGCCGCCAGCAGAGCCGCAAGTATAGCCAATTGCTTAATCATTCTCGATCGGTGGATTCCGCTATCCGAATATAGAAATGAGGTGATATTAGCCCAAACGCTTCGTTATATACACGATGCAGTGAAACCGGAAAGAAGCTGAATACTCCATAGTTACAACCCGTCCTTAATTTACGTCACAGTATATACAGTACCGGATTTATTAATATAATTACAAATATTAAGGTAGGGCAGATGGGCCCTTTCCGCCCACCGACCACGCAAGAATGAACCGCCGCATGCTTGGTAATACTCTATTGAATGCCCATTCATTTATCCACCCCAATAAAGCTACATGCGTTCTTACATTGAAGTACCTCTAGCTTTACGAACATGCCACGGTATGGGTCAGATCAGTGCAGGCCCATACAAAGTAACAAAGGGGTTAAAAAAAAAAAAAAAACACCGCGGCAGCTAAATGTAATCTGGCTCCCGCCCGAATCCTTTTAGAAAGAACTGTTTATTGCGATTATAATATCTTATACACTTTTCTGTCGTTTGAGGCACGAGTTAGACAGAAAATAAGTTCCTATATGAATATAGCAAAGTGTATCGAGCCAATGATGCGTAAGAGTAGCACCTGGGGTGAGAGTAGCTGTTGAGTCAGTGGTGTTGGAGGGGCGTATGTGAAGCTACCTGTTAAGTGGTGTTGGAGATGTGTATACGCATCAGTAGTGGACCACGTGTAGTTTGGTATAAAGTGGTTGGCTTTGGGCAATCTAGGCATCTGTACTGGGCATTGCTGCCCGCCCCGCCCCCCCTCCACCCTCCTAATTTTCTTATTGCAGTATAAGGTTTATTGCCACACTTCATGAGGAGACAAGAAGCATTTGGAACCAAGTGTTATATGGACTGACAAAGATTCCTTAATGTTTTGGGATGCCAGCAGAGCAGTATCTACCTTCTTCCCTCCTCTCCTCCTGTCCTCTCTCCTTCCTGTTCCCTCTCAGGGACAGAAAGTAATCACATGACCATCATTTGCATACTTCCATGTTACCGAGTTGGCAAAGTTTTGGTTCAAACCAATCTGTTGCACAACCAATGCCTAGACTAGTTACTGTACCATTAAATGTGGCTACAAGGAATTTTTGTGTACTTCTAAGAAAACAAATTAACTGGATAACCAAAGTTGTAAGAGATACGACCCATTTGATGGATCCGTCAGACAGAGACCACGCCCACGTTCACAATGAAGGGGTGTGGCTAGTCCATCAAGATTCGCCTATAAATTACATGATTGTGTACCAGCGTACTGGCTGAGCACAACTGTAAACATTTCCCCTGTAATCGGTAACCGGTACGTTACTCCGACGAAGTCTTGATGCTACTATATTTCCTGGATTTTGTGAACTGTTAATTCCCCGCTATACTATATGGGGGCAGTGCAATGCATAATACTTTGCACAATACAGTCGAACAATGCTGTTGAATTGAAACCGGTGCATAACTGACGAAGCAGGCCAGTATAAAGATCACTGCCAAAATACGTATAGAAACTGAAATTACATGATTGTGTACCAGCGTACTGGCTGAGCACAACTTGTAAACATTTCCCCTGTAATCGGTAATCGGTACGTTACTACGAAGCCTTGATGCTACTATATTTCCTTGAACTATTTCCCCGCTATACTATATGGGGGCAGTGCAATGCATAATACTTTGCACAATACACTCGAACAATGCTGTTGAATTGAAACTGGTGCATAACTGACGAAGCAGGCCAGTATAAAGATCACTACCGAAATACGTATAGAAACTGAAATTACATAATTGTGTACCAGCGTACAACTTGTAAACATTTCCCCTGTAATCGGTAATCGGTACGTTACTCCGACGAAGTCTTGATGCTACTATATTTTCTGGATTTTGTGAACTGTTTCCCCGCTATACTATATGGGGGCAGTGCAATGCATAATACTTTGCACAATACAGTCGAACAATGCTGTTGAATTGAAACTGGTGCATAACTGACGAAGCAGGCCAGTATAAAGATCACTGCCGAAATATACGTATGTTATGCTATTACTGCTACTTGCAGTACATGGTGTCAGGGTGATTCCTGGCTGGAGGGCGTGTCCAAACAATGTTTCTGTCACATGATGTAGATATCTCTCAGTGTCATTCATGAACACGAATCCGAAAATAACCAAAATTGTGAGAGATACGACCCATTTGATGGATCCGTCAGACAGTTACCACGCCCACGTTCACAATGAAGGGGTGTGGCTAGTCCATCAAGATTCGCCTATAAATTACATGATTGTGTACCAGCGTACTGGCTGAGCACAACTTGTAAACATTTCCCTGTAATCGGTAATCGGTACGTTACTCCGACGAAGTCTTGATGTTACTATATTTTGTGAACTGTTTCCCCGCTATACTATATGGGGGCAGTACAATGCATAATACTTTGCACAATACAGTCGAACAATGCTGTTGAATTGAAACTGGTGCGTAGCAGGCCAGTATAAAGATCACTGCCGAAATACGTATAGAAACTACACACAGCAACCTGTTTATTAGTCATGTGCTATTAAGGCTTCTATTTATGTACTGTGTTCACAGGGCACAAATCAGCTGTATGTCCTTCAGTCCTGAGGACACCTACCTAGCCATGTCCAGCTGTACTGACACTGTCCACATCTTCCGGCTCTCTGAACCACAGGAAGAGAAGTAAGAGGTGGTGGCTTACGGGGAGGAGTGTGTGCAGAGGTACCACAAAGAGAGGGAAAGATTCTTGTGTAGGTTAGATAGGGTGGGTAATGCTGTAGAGAGGGAGGTGTGGTCTGTGGTCTGTAGAAGAGGCTGGAGGGAGGTGTGGTCTGTGGTCTGTAGAAGGGGCATGGAGGGAGGTGTGGTCTGTGGTCTGTAGAAGGGGCATGCATGGAGGGAGGTGTGGTCTGTAGATCATGCAGTTGTTGCACTCCAGTGCTAACATGCGTGCTAACATGCCCACACAATTGCACAAGTGGAACTTGTTATGGGAATATTATACAGGACAGGAAAAAAGTATCTTAAGTTAATTAACCATGGGAACTAGTTATACTCGCGCGAGAAGAATTAGACGACGACGACGACGACGACGACGACGACGGAGAAGAATTGGCCTGGGGACGAGGGAAAGCTTTTTGTTCTCTTGAAGCAAACAGTTTGAAGACTGGAACAAAACTTTAAAATGACCGTCTTTGCCTTCTGGTTCGATAGGAACAAAGAGCTAAACTATCCATTTTTTGGTACGCGAGTTATACGCTGGTCGCGTTTTTTAAAGATTTCACGACCCGGGTCAATTCCTATATAGGAACTAGTTCCTGATAGTCTATGTATGTACATGTATAATACAGATTCTTATATATAATTATAATTTTTTTTCACAATAAACACGTAACAAATGGCATGTACATACATGAAAAAGGTCCAATTTGCAAATATAACAGTATGCATGTAGATAAACACACACCACACACACACACACACACACACACACACACACACACACACATACACACACATACACACACACATACACACACACATCTCAACATGTATATGTAAGGTCCGGTAGTCCAGCTCCATCATCAAATCCTGTTCCACTTCTCCATTTTGTTCTGGATCCTTGAAGACATACATTGGTAGCCCTCAGAATGGCAAAGGCCTGGCTCGTACATGTATAGTCTATGGTACATCGGTAATCGGTACGCCACTCGCATCCAGACGGCTCCACAAGCTGGTGAAACACCAGAACATAATTTGCCAGCTCTTCACAGCGTACTCAGCTGCAGCCCTCAAGTACAGCAAACTCTACTGGCAGGCTGTGGCTAGGGACAAGCTGCATATGCTCTGCTGGGACATACTCAAGGAGGACATCCTAGCAGGGCAACAGCTAGTTCCAAGCAGTCCTACAAGCACAATAGCAGGTACTACTCCTTCTACCAGTGTCACCCTAGCAGGGAGTTTCCACCACCCAGAGCAAGCCGCCCACATTGCAGGTCAGGAGATCTGCAGGCGGTTCAACCTCGGCAAGTGCAGCAAGGGAGCAGACAGTTTCTTTGCCCACAAGTGCTGGGTTACAGGCTGTGGTAGAGACCATTCCTCCATTGCCCACCCACATCCTGAACCAGTGGCCCGTGAGCTCCAGTGAGCTCACACCACGTTACGATGCTGAGCACAAAATATGCCTTCATCCTGACAAGGTCTGGGCTACCTGACTACTTAACGGCATTGATAACTGTGTATCCATAGGTTACACTGGCTCTGTTGTTCCCTTTAAATCAGGCAACTTAACCTCTGCACACGCACATCCAGTAGGATTGGGATCGTTGTCTGTATAGCCAGTAGCTAGCTAGGGAACCTCATCACACGCTTGCACATGCACTAAGTCGAAGTGCTGAAGAGCTGTGCTAAAAATCACTATAGCATCTTGTTGAAGTTAACTGGGTCAGTGGCTAGCTGAACAGGTTTTTTTTTTAACATTCGGCATGTCACGTGCACGTGACTTGTTTTCAAACATGGTAGGTAGACCAGGATGTATTGTCCAAAACGCACTTGAAGTCTCCAGAGAACACACATATATGAATGTATCTTTATTTTACACGAGGAACAAGCCTTGTGCGATTTAGTTCTTTTTTAAATATTGTATCGAATCATTTTCTCACTCCTGACGAAGTAGCAATAGTGTTGAGCACAAAGTCACTGTTCCAAAGTCTGTTGAAGATCTTCGAGCAGGGCTCGATGATCTTGATTCAGGGAATGCTCCAGTCCACTGAGGGTGATTAGGGCAGTTGTGCCTCACTATCCTGTACTGCGGACGTTCACAAGGCTACTGTACTCTGCCCGCAAATGCCGTATGACCATTAAGGCTATTGATTCAGTCCTTCAGGCAGGAGATATTGATGACCTGATAGCTTTACTGGGCTTGAAGGGGAGCTTGTCCAACTTGTTCAGTAAGGATGGGGCTGAGCATGTTGTAGTTAGTGAAGACTATTCAGCATTTGGTCTAGGCTGCATTGAGAGATGCTTGAAAGTTACACCTGCTGACCTCATGGCCATGCTACAAAGTTCAAAGATGACCCAGAGTTTCCCTGATGTTGCTCTGAGCATTTGTGTCAGCGTAAACAGGTGTCTTGTGTTAACTTGTGTTAACTTTAGCCTAGAAAAACACAGCAGCGTGGTTGACATTGAAATCCCACATAGTGCTAAACAGAGATGCAGAAAAGGTGTACATGTGCCACTATTGTGGACCTCTTCTTAAAAAGTATACCATACCAGCTATGTGTGTCCTTAATGGCTTCTCACAGAACCTGTACCAGACAATTGATGCTCTCAGTAATCAGTTGATTCAGAGGGCAAAGGCTTTTCAGACAATTGTGAGGTTGGGGACATATTCTGGTAAAGTACCAGCATACAATGCACTGCAAGCATGTTCTTTCTGCCACGCCACTGAAGAGTATGCGAGACACTTATCTGAAGTTCAAATAGGTGGAACTGAGCTAGTGGCTTTGCCTGACCCACAGCTGTACATAATCGTTAATGGTGTTAATAAAATAGTATGGCAAACACTGTTGGATATAAATGCAGTGAAGCTAGCTATAAAGAAATAAATTGGCTTTATAAAAATGTAGATGACGAATCATCGCGGGCAGCTAGAAATGTAGTTGAGGTAGTCGACAAGGCTTCCTCCACAATGTTGGAAAAGGCATCAGCTGATGATGTAGCTGCTTTACAGGCATACATGATTTGATCATTAGACCAACAAGGGTCAGTAATGATGGACGTTGAGCAGTACAAGATGCAAAATGTTAAAGATGGTCCTATTGAAAGCAGACAGAGATATCTAGATGTGATCTGTTTTCTAGCACACTTTCCATCCGGGCAGTTTGGTGAATTCCACCCTCGGACATACACATTTCAGCATCCGAGTATGCCAAATCATGGCTGCTCCACACAGATTCTCGATTTTGAAAAGATCCACAATACATATTCTTTTTACAGTGGTTGCAAGAAATGCGGCAGATTTCAGTAGGCATTTACAATATTCTTAAAAGTACTGCTAAAGGTAAAATGCCTGTGAACCAATTTCTTGCAGGAGTTTCTAAATCTGATGAAAATATTGAGGCAAATCTTTCCACCATATTTCAGTCTGTGTGCTTTCCCAGGATCCATTGCCTAACAGGGTGCCTTTGGAAATAGACCCAGTGGCTGTCCCTGGTGTGAACGTGCAGCAGTTGGCTGATCTCATTGTGAAGCCAGTGCTCTGATAGCCCAGAGCTGAAGGCTGTTCTGAAGACAGTTGTCAATAGTGACATTGCAATCAGGTTATAGCTGTCTTTTTATTTTTATTTTCTAGGAGTACTATATCAGTGCAGTTAATTTAAGTAGGAAAATGCAGCAGGTGAAATATAATTCCAGAAGAAATTGATACCTAGGCCAGAGATCATCTATATATGATCTCTGCGTTGGCTGGGTTTTATAGTCTACCCCCAACACCTCCTGATAATGACAACCTACATGACACCAACACCTCTTGATAGTACCTCCTTCCAAAGAGCCAATACCCTTAATGTCTACCAGTGGGTTATGACATCATATCATTCTGCGTACTCAAACCAAACATAGCATAAGACAATGATCCTATCAGCAGGGGTGTGGTCTAGTGGCAATATGAATGGTTCATGCAGGAGCAGTGTTGTCAAATCATCTATAGGTGGTACCAGCTCCATTATTGGTGTATCACCATATGATGTATCACCATTTGTGTCTCCACCTCCATTCTTAAACGCCCCTTCTTCTGCACTAATTACACCAGACTTCAGTAATCTACAACGATCTATTGACAAAGATTGTAAGCCGGGGTGAAGATACCTACCTTCTGTGTGGTGGTTCAGGTATGCCAGATAGGGTATGGCTGAAGTTCTGTAACGTTTAAAATGGCATGAAAAATAAACTAGAAGATTAATCCCTTATTACCCCCATGACTTAGGGACGACCTCAGTGTTACAGATGTCTTGCGAGGTACTCTTTCCCCAAATTTCTTCACCAGAAGGGAGGCTGGAGCCAGACCAACACTTTCATTGTACCTGTGTGTGTATGTGTGTGTGTGCGTGTGTGTGCGTGTGTGTGTGTGCGTGTGTGTGTGTGTGTGCATACATGCATGGCACATTTATATTATGTAATGGCACAAAGGAAACAAAGTCCCCACGCAGCCAGATATATGCACTGCTGTGATGACCTTTTAAACACGCAGAATCTTGCAGTAAGCATTTATAAGAATAAAAGATATCTGGCCAAATTAATTACAAACTAAGTGACGACAACAAATCTGATGCCTTTATATAATCACAACACACACACACACAAACACACACAAGCACCACACCAAACACATAAACACACAACCACACACACAATGCCAGTCATGATCATACCTCCGCTGGTGCCTACTCTTGGCTACCTCCTAACTTAAATTTGTACTATTGTTTCAAGTCGTAATTAACTTTTATTCTGAACTGTAAATGTATCAATAATAATTGCAACTTAATATCTTGTAGTCATAGTCCATGCTGTTGCAATTTGTGTAGCACAGTGTGCATATTTTTACATTGTTTCGTTGAGTTGTTCTAATATGACGTTTTTTTTTTCTCTCCATCTTGAATAATTTGATTGCAATTGTCATTACACCCCTTATAACTAAATTTAAATCTTTTGGAGTTTTATAATTAGTAGATGATGACTTATAATTTAATACTTGGTTACCATAATAATGAGCCAGTTAGATTGGTTCAACCTGTGTGGTGACTATGAATTGTTCCATCTCTCTCTCTCTCTCTCTCTCTCTCTCTCTCTCTCTCTCTCTCTCTCTCTCTCTCTCTCTCTCTCTCTCTCTCTCTCTCTCTCTCTCTCTCTCTCTCTCTCTCTCTCTCTCTCTCTCTCTCTCTCTCTCTCTCTCTCTCTCTCTCTCTCTCTCTCTCTCTCTCTCTCTCTCTCTCTCTCTCTCTCTCTCTCTCTCTCTCTCTCTCTCTCTCTCTCTCTCTCTCTCTCTCTCTCTCTCTCTCTCTCTCTCTCTCTCTCTCTCTCTCTCTCTCTCTCTCTCTCTCTCTCTCTCTCTCTCTCTCTCTCTCTCTCTCTCTCTCTCTCTCTCTCTCTCTCTCTCTCTCTCTCTCTCTCTCTCTCTCTCTCTCTCTCTCTCTCTCTCTCTCTCTCTCCTCTCTCCCTCTCTATCTCTGTATATATATATATATGTATCTCATTTGTGGGTCGACATGAACACTACAGCCACCGTATGTAGTTCAGTTACCATTAGAGTGTGTGTATGTATGGATATGTACATGTGTGTACATGGTGTGTGGCACACATTTGAGCACCATACCCTATTGCACACTGCCCTTGTGGTTGCCCTCCCTCCCCAAACACAAACAAGCATAGATCGCCTGAGAGGCAACACATGTGTACAGAAGACAATGAGCAGCCTCCCAACACACAAAGCGCTTCTCACTGAAGTAGCATGCAAAGTGCTTATGGTCCCCCCCCTCCCCGCCAGCCTCTCCATCTTGTTTCTGTCCTGCTCCTGTATCCATATGTATGTGTGTATTTGTTTCAGCATCCACGATATCTAGCAGTTTGAATACACACCTTGTTGTATACACACGTTGAAGCTTCATTTATGTTGTATTGGGCCCTCTTGAGCAATGGGAGGGAGAGGGTGTGATATAATGGAGCTATATGAAGGGGTTTACCTGATCAATAATAGATTTGTGGTTGTATCAGTTTACATGTAGGGTGCTATGGTCACGTATGACTTAGTATGGTTTCTCCTGATCATGTGGAAAACACCAGGCACATCAGGTAGGGAGCAAAGTAGCATACCTTGGCAGCAGGGGGAAAACTATTACTTTTATCATCCAATACACACATAATGCAAGTCCTCAGTGCTGGTTGTACATGGAGGTAACAGTTAGTACTTCTGTACTATAAGTAGCTACCGAAATGTGCAAACTATTTAAACGCTGCTCATGATCTAAATGTATTAGCCCCTGTTGTAATCATTTGCTCCACTATGTGCAAACATGTTGTAATTGCAAAATGCTTGTGACAAACTCATATCAGTTCATTCCAAAAACAATTCGCATGTTATCATCAACAAAAAGAAATACTTTTATAGACGTCACCACCACACACAAATGTATGTCACACCTATCAGAGGCAACACAGAAACAACATGCATTATTAGTATACACGGCACCAAAGAAACGTGAGGACAACATCATCAAAGTTTGACGTAAGTGTTCTGCAGATCAGGGTACAGGCTTTCCCCTGCTTCTATAGGGCACCTATCACGGAGCACTGTGTGTGCACTGCGAGGTCTTCTGGCATCCATCTGAACAGCTCAGGCGTTGGCCTCTCAAGAACCCTCAGGATTTCTCCAAATGTTGGGCGTAACATTTTCTCTGGGTTCCTTTTTTAAAAAAAATTTGCAGGGTACATGGGTGAAAAACAAAACAAAAAGCATGGCAATACACATGCCATAGCTAACCAACACTTTATCATGAGCTCATATATACTTCTCGACATCCAGGAGGTGGTGATAGTCGGCCCCCCGCATTGATTGTTCTAATTACCTGTAGTGCGTGCACGCGAGGACTCCAGTTTGTAAATACACAAGTGACCGCACCCATCCCCACCTCAGTGTTGGTGTGCTCGTTGAATGGGCGGTGCCCGCAGCTCCAGATTTCATACATCACTGTTCCAAACGCCCACACGTCGCTCATGATTGAGTATTTGTTGTAGGTGAATGCCTAGTAGCAATGATGGAACCAAGGCAAGGTTTATACATTTCAGGGTGGAACAAATTGCGTCATCTGGTTACCTCAGGGGCTGTCCACCTCACGGGGATTTTCCCCCCACCACGTGCGATGTAATACTCACACTCCAAGTCTCGGGCCATTCCAAAATCAGCAATCTTAGAAAAATAAATAAATGAGTTTCATAATTTGGGCTTTGGAAGAGGGGGGGGGGGGGGGGGGGGTGGGAGGAATGAGCGATATTGATTTTGCAAGTTATAACTATGTGCACGTGGTGATAACCCCTACCTTACTGTTAATGCGCCATTTTGACCCGTTGACCTTACCCAATCCAGTCCACAATTTATTCTATGATCCATTGACTCAAACTATGACCCATAAGTGTGTGCATGTGTGACCATGACTCCATGTGACCTTGTGATCCTGTGGGACATATCACCTTGCATATGTGGTCCTTTGACACCAACACATTCCTTGCTGCAAGGTCTCGGTGCACAAACCCCTTCCCTGAAAGGTATTCCATTCCTGACCCAACTTGTTGGCAGAACTTCAGCAGTTTGTTTGCGAGCACTGGTGCAAATGATTTACCAGGACTGGGGAGGAGATGAGGGAGGGGGGGGGGGAGAGGAGAGGGAGAAACATCACACATCCATAAACATCAGACTGCATTCAGTTACCATTTGTTGTTGTTATGTAAGTAGTCACGAAGATTTCCATTAGACAAGAGCTCCAAAACAATCATTGTCTTGAGAAAATAGTAATGCCACAATTAAGGAGGTTGTATTTTACTTTAAACCCTACTTCTCCTCTTCCCCTTCTGCACCTTATCAAACCAGTTATCAAGTATTCAACTAGAGCAATTTGGTATGATTTAACTCTCCACCATAGGTATATTAAATTGTTGTAACCCTTCTAGTTTAGGATTTACAATGTAGACGTTGTGGAACGTGTGCTCCTTAGTCGCCATGCGGAGGACCAAATCTGTTGTTCTGCACCCCCTAGAATTGTTAAAAGCCATAGACCCCTACTGATGTACTGTATGCGATTTAAAAAAAAAAAACTCTAGTTAGGGGAGGGGGTTTAAGTAATTTGCTCACCGGGGTCTCAACCGTGACTACGCCATATAGGTAAACAACATTGGGATGACCGTTGAACTGTCCGTTGATAGCTGCCTCTCTGAGAAACCTGGCCTGGTCCTCCTCCAACGCCTTGGAATGCAGCTCCTTTATAGCAACCTCCTTACACCCTTCTGAGGACTGCCAAGTACCTCTGTAAACCGTTCCAAACTGCCCAGAGCCGAGGTGTGATAAAACCCTATCCGTACATGTTATGTGCATGGGTGAATCTCGGTGTAAATACAATAATGCTATATACTCACTTGATTTGACTGCGCGGGATTTCTCTGAATTTCCTGGCAGAGAATTCTTCGTATAGGTCTTCGGTTTGACAAGGTGGGCTCCAATAGGTGTCACTGGTTTCAAAAAATGTCCCTCTATAGTTTTCGTATGACTACAATGAATTAAAACAACACGATATAATATTATGAAAAAATTTCCACTTTTCTTATACTTCTTCGAGTTTGAATTGCGAAATGGAACCATCTCCGCCTCTTTGTTTCTGAAAAATAATTCACAGACATGCAGACTAAAATCAATGTGACATTGCGACATGCAGAATTCATTGTTATTTATTTTACCATCGATGGCACGATGTATTCCCGCTCAGCGGTAACACCAGTAACGCTCAGTGCTGGCCATAGTTTGCCGTCCGTCTTATCACTAACGGCGCTGCCTGGCTCCACTGCTAGATGAAGATAAAGGGGGAGATAAAGAGAGGGAGAAAGCGCTGATTTACTCCTCATGCAGAGGTCGAATACCTGCTATTTCGATTTTATTTGGATTTGTAGGGGTTGCTAGTTTAGGTCTCGAATCGTTACTTTTGTCCACAATATTTACGTTTGCTGTGCTGCAGTTGAAAGTTGCGGATCCGATGTTTTCGTCTGTGTTTTTCAAGTACATTGGATTTTCCAGTACCCCTTTGGCACCGTAGGACTTGCTCCTCACGTGCGCAATGATGAGGACAGCCATGACGGCAACAGTCAGAACAAAGAGGACGAGCACGGAGAGTATTATTCCTATCAGTATAATGCATAGCATTCGAAATTAATCAGTTTTCTCTATAGCTCATGTCGTAACATAATTACATTTTAAAAGCATGCATTCCTATGTATACCAACATGGCGTACGGATGTCATGCATATATAAAAATGAAATAGGTCTACAGGCATATGGATATCGTTTGTCAGACCTGCCGGCCCCTGTTGATATGATTTGCAGGAGTATGATCCCCCATGCACAAGAGAAGATAACCGTCCCCTCCCCCCCCTCCCCCCCCCCCCCCCCCCCCCCCCCTCCTATAGTTTCTTGAGGCCTCAAGTACCTGTATAGCATATTAAGCCCACTAAATTAACAGATATGCATAGCGAATTCACAAAACAAAGGCCCGAGAACAAAATAAGTGAGTAAACATTCATTTTGGGGAAAACGCAGCAATATTATACAAGTCAGCTAGCTTGATTACCATGCAAACACACATGCAAACACATCAAGTGAGTAAAGCCGTAACGAATAGAAATAGCTTACCAATAATACAACCTATGGAGCAAGCCAGACTCGATCCTACGGTATAGTACATGTCGTCATGCAACTGGTACACAATTGAGAAGCCATTTAGTTTTATATTGGCCTACCGTTAACGTTGCCGAACGGCGGTATTGTAGACACCAACGGCGGTATTGTAGACGCTGCCACTGCAGATATAGCAGATATAATGTTGCGTGTACGAGGGGGTACGTTGCGTGAAGTATATATGCATGCCTTGAAGCATATGCATGCATTGAGTGTGTGTATGCCGGACCATACACGGGCTTACCGGTGCTATAAACTGCGGTGGGCCGCATATTGCCCGGCAATAACACGCCAGTGGTAGAATTAGACATGTTCTGGACGCAGTAGCGGGCTCACTTTGCCCACTTAAAAGAAAGAACTTAAAGAACTTAAAGAAAGAAAATTTATCTTCCGGCGCCAATCTAGTCAATTCGCTCCAAACTGCATGATGAAAACAGTAAGACACCGAATATAGTTTCGGTTTTGGGTGATTGGTGAAAACAAACATGCACGTGCAGGGTTGAAAATATTTACGGAACCCTAGATATTCAGCGGTCTACATGGGAACGAGAGCGGTGGGGGGCAGCTGCAGGGCCCCAGACCCAGTTTTCACAACAGGTGAATTACATCACCGCTACGCTATCACTGAACTGAGGAGGGCGGGGTAAAAAAATTTTAATACGTTTTCCTAGGGTATTGAAATTTCTCATCATCTCACATACACTGTAGTCTCGTACCCAGACCCAAATGTATGTATCGCTTGCATGTAGTACAGATGTTCTCTGGTTATCGTACCTAGCCACTCCACCATGCTTGCATGAGGCAGCATCATGCAACCATGGTGGAGAGATTTCGTGGACGCGATCACCTGAGAAACATCTCTGCTGCGTTTTGTCATCATGCCCACCTGTTGGTAAAGGTTGAGGTAGGCTATGGGCTAGGCACAGGCTATGTCAACTCCTGCCCTGCAGGTGTCCTTGTTCAGGGCTGTCTTTGATGTAGCAGTTATACATCTGTTCTTTCCTCTGCCACCATAACTGAAGGTCACTAGTGCAGCAGTTGTGGCAGCAGCCTTTGCAGCTGAGACTAGGAAGCATGAGTGATGAGAAGTGCCAGGAGTTGGGATAGTCTTGTATCCCACTGGTCGTAGAAACATACGGCAACTGGGGCAAATAGGCTCAGTGTACAATAGGCTCAGTGTACATTCTCCCAACTTTGCCTCTAAAGCAAAAATGGCTGCAGAGATCTACGGCCATCTCAACATATCTCGGGTGAGATCAGTGGCCAGGCCATCTTAGGAAGGGAGTTAGCTAGTGCATGTGTAGAACTGCAGTTTAGATCATACCTGTGTATTGTTGTGCATTCTCTTGTAATAAGAACAAAGAAAAGTTTTTACATCTATTTGTTAGTGATTTATGAAAAAAAGGGATAATTGATTTTTAGCATTGACTTTTATCTGTAATCACATGCACGGGTGCTTCAACAAACTAAGTTGTACTCACATAGCACATGCTTCAATGAAATGGATATAATAAATGTGGAAATAAATTGGGGTCACAAGAACACATTGTTAACGCACTCATAGTGTTAACTTAAGGATTTTTAGAGTACTTTGTCCAGATTCCCTCCCTTTTCTAGATTGGTCACACAAAGCTATAGTTATTGTCTACATAATGTGCCCATAATTCATATCGAGAAAATGGCGGTCAAAAGAATTACGTGGTATTCGGTCATTGCGTAATTCAATGTCAATAGAAAATGTATTGACGCATTCAGAAAACTGCAGCTTAATGCATAACAAAACCAATATTGACTAAGTGCTCTTGGATTTACAATGTGGGGGGACTATTTGGCATTTTTATCAGTAGTTTATTGCACCTTAGGTGCTTATATCCGCACTTCCACATTAATAATGCAAGGTTTCCAATGTCCATTCATTCATTTTATCTCATTTCGTTATTCAGTGATGACATACCAGTGCACCTCACACATGTAGATACTCATCGGCTAAAATATGACCATGGCTGGATGTAACTGATAATAATAATAGATCACATAGTATACCAAAACCATAAGGACTCAAGGTTTAGCTGTCTTCATAGCTTTCAAACTGTGATTCTAAACACTGGTATATGATGTGTGGAAGTGTCGTTGATGAGA
Organism: Eunapius fragilis; assembly: GCA_963681505.1. Lineage (NCBI taxonomy): Eukaryota > Metazoa > Porifera > Demospongiae > Spongillida > Spongillidae > Eunapius > Eunapius fragilis. The sequence continues at coordinate 6,848,367 of OY811981.1, read as the reverse complement.
CTAAGCTGGAGTAGCACGCTCAAGTAAAGTTTTTTAATGGGTGAATATATAATAATGATATTTTTATTACATTTTTTTTAAAATGTTTATTGAGTTTTTTCGCTGCAATAAACCAAATGTAAAAGGGAATTAAACAAAATAGTAGACCCCTACACCTGGTCACTTCTTAGAGTAACCCCTGGGCGTAGGGCGTGTACAGCAATTTCTCCTCTCTGTTTGAATGAATCTGCCGAGTGACACCACCAAGTCAACAGAAGCCAAATTGGAGACGAGTTTATCGGTAGGTGGCGTTAGAGCTGTCACGAGGGCTCGTTCAACCTTCGGTATCATTTATGCGAATGCATAAAGCAGTCTCGCACAAGAGGAACCGGCCTTACGTACATGCTGTTAACATGTACCACTCTCCGCGAGCTTGGTCTTGGGGAGGAGATGGTGAGGGACCCCAAGCCACTGAAACGCCATACCTCGACCATAAGGTCTTGCGGGAGTAAGCTATTTATATCTATCAGGCAGCAAGACGCAACGCTTGTGGGTTTCTACTTTAATTAATCAATCCACTTCATATGATGCATGCATCTATAAAATGTATCTATATATACAGTATGCAGCTTTTTAGTATGTGGTTACACACAGTACCATCTACAGTGGCTTCTTGTAGATCAAGTTCTATCTCCTCCACTCAGTTAGCTACCATGTGCATTAGAGGGGGATCTTTTGTACAGTCTGTGTGTTTTATTTATTGTATGCCTACATAATTATATACACATAATTATATATGTATATACATAATTATATATATGTATATACATAATTATATATGTATATACATAATTATATATGTATATACATAATTATATATGTATATATAATTATATATGTATATGGGACAGTGTCCAGCAGAATCACCCTTCTGGCTAGTTTTTCAGGTTTTCAAATTTTTCGATTTTCCTTGAACACCCATGAGCTTCTGTCAAATGGTCCTTACACATCCTAAATTGGACTATCCATCACAAAGTTTTTAGGCACTGAATTTATAATTAGCCATACATTTCAATGCGAGCGTTACTTTTCTTTTGCTTGTTCTGGAAATTTTGAAAAAGTACCATAAGGGTGATTTAGCTGGACACTGTCTCATTATATATGTATAATATACTTAATTATATATGTATATACTTCACCCATACAGAACATCACACATATATATACTTCACCCATAGAGAACACCACATATGTACTTCCACCCACCATATATATGTGCTAGGCATTTGTACTTGGTGATGTAAGATCTGTATGTGTGAATGTGGATAGTTGCAGAAGGTGCTGGTATGGAACTTTGGACAATAGTGGACTTGCTAAAAGCAGACAGGAGGCTTGGTCTTTTCTATAAGAACTACTTGTGGGTGATTACGTAAACTTTTCCTTCCCACTTTATAAATACTTGACCTGTTGAGATGCCTGTACATGTAATAATTGTTATATGGTGTTCCCTATGGGTGAAGTGGTGTTCTCTAAGGGTGAAGTATATGTATATGTGGTGTTCTCCAAGGGTGAAGTACATATATGTGGTGTTCTCTAAGGGTGAAGTATATATATGTGGTGTTCCCTATGGGTGAAGTACACCGCAAATCTACATGCATGCATCACATGAAGTCTGCTGTAGGCAGTTGTAGCTACTCGATGATCACACAAAGCCTGTAATGTGAGTTGCTGCTGAAGCTTTTTATCATGCTGGCTGTGTCACATTGACTGACCATACAGCCACCTAGGGAGCATTTCATGTAGAGTAGGAAAAATAAATAAAAAGAAACTGCTAGCCTATACTATTGATCACTACCCCTTTATGTGGGGCAGATGACCTCTGATAGGGATAGGCTAAGAACACACCACACGTAAGGCAGAATTATGGGTACATGTATGTACAAGTAAATAAAAACATTCTCTAACGAGAAAGTTGGTGGGCATATAGGATAGACAATGTTGGTGTAAAAAGCACGGAAACAAGTGTGACAGAAATGTTACTGGAAAAGTGAAAGAGGCCTATATTTAGCCCAGTCACATTTAGGCAGCGCACGCCTGAGAAAATGGGCTAAATATAGGCCTATTTCAATTTTCCAGTAACATTTCTGTCACACTTGTTTCCGTGCTTTTTACACCAACATTGTCTATCCTATATGCCCACCAACTTTCTCGTTAGAGAATGTTTTTATTTACTTGTTTCATAAGTTTTTTTTTCTTTTTTTTTTTAATTAAGAACTTGCTAGAACTTGCTAGATGGCCATAGAACTTGCAACAATATAGGGTATTTCTCGCTGTAGTTTCTTTCTAGATGTGATATTGTCCAAATGACATGCTAGGATAACGTGCCGGTAAATTCTGAAGAGATTGGTACTATTTTCGTTCTTTAAAACCGTTCGTAGCTCGAGTTATACCTTCCTAAGGAAGACGACGACGACGACGACGACGAACAATTTTTTTGGGAATGGGCACGAGAAGCAGGTTCTTTGTTTGTCTGGAAGCGCATAGTTTAATGACATGAAACTAGCATGAAAACGTAGATCTTGGTGTTGTCGTTCGATTGCTGCAACGAGATAAGTGATCCGTTTCTCCGTTGTCCCTCCCGACGCGATTTAAAATTTTTAATGACATTCATCATTCCTCAATCAATCCTATATTGAACCTGCTGACGCAGGTTCAGATGAAGGGAACTGAATATGTGATAAATGTTACCTTGTTGCTACATGTAGTGCATGCCTTTGGTGTACATATGAGTGGTGTATGGGGTGCATGTGGGACATTTGCCATATTGTTGCCCCTCCTTGGCAATAAGTGATACAACCCTCAGAGTTGCCTTAGCAACAAAAATTTTAATTCCCCCTAAGGTTTTCCTCAAAGAAATCCAGCATGTGGGACTGTGTGCTGGTGGTAGTGTTCACTGTTATGTTCACTGTTCTAGTGTGTGCTGATGTGTAGAGCTATTGGTGTGCATGTATGTGTATGTGTGTGAGAGAGAGAGAGTGTGTGTGTGTGTGTGTGTGTGTGTGTGTGGATTAAACTCATGTTGGTCTAATGATGTGTAGATTAGGTGGTTGGCCGGCTATACACTGTGCTGATGTGTCGGTGGGGTAACCTGGTGTGCACATGCTGTTATAAAGGTGATAACAAGTGACACAATCCATCAACAAGAAAAAACATTAGTAAGACAAATGTTAAGTTGAAACTTTTGGGAGCACTTTATACCAAGCCAGCCAATTCCGTGCATGAGTTGTGTAACTTGTTATCCCTTCATTGCCAAAGAAGGAGCAAAAATATGGGGAGGGGGTGGGGCAATCCCACCACATCAATGAAACTATGCTGGTGTGTAGGGTCATTGGGAATGTATACACTGTTGCTAGTGTGTGCATTGTATGGTGCTTGGGTTATAGCATACTAGCTTCATCACACCTGGGAAACATCCTTCAGCAAATTAAACTTTGGGCAACATGGCCACCATGTGATCAAGCATACAGGGGAGTTAATGTTGCCCTGCACAGTATTATACTCACCATCACACCGATACTAACAAGTGTTCACAAAACACACAGTCACACTCAGAATTCTATATTACTCACCCAATATATCAAATAACATCCTCAACATGAGTGTACGTCATACGTAAGCTGCACATGGGTCCGTGTAAGAAACCGCCACTCAATATTTCAATTGTTCAATTTATTGGAATTTGCAATTTTGACGCACTAATTGCCGATTTTTGATGATATTTGTAATTTTCACTACGTGAATAATTGATCTAGCGAGGTTTTTTCAAATTTTCAAAATTTCAATTAAAAATTGAAAAATTGAAATTTTGAAAAATGCTTCGTGCGGGCATTGTTTAATTCTCCAATTTATTCCCTCTCACGATCACAGACCCTGTGGAATGGAACCGACGCGTTGACACCGGACACTCCCTCTGGGAACGAGGGCATATTACAAGCTTAAGCGCCATGATTATGCGTGCGTAGTAGTATAGCAGCTGCCGCCACACCGTTCCATGTGCTTAGCCACACTTCGGCCCACACGACATTAGCTGACAGCTCTTTGTGCTTGGCAAGGTAATAGTAGCCACAGATATTATCACTAATTAATACTCGATCGCACAGTTGAGCTTGCTAGATTATCGTGCGCTTTACAGTTACAGACGGACACAAGGAGCTCAGTTATGTTGAGCTATTTTGTTAAACATTTCCCGCTACTTTTGCTTGCTGTAACGTTTAATATTACTAGTACGCAGCCACTGCAAATTGAGATCGAAGCTAGTAGCTTGAATTAATAAATGTGAACACAACCCAGTTGGGGTAAGGCCCCCTAGCGGAGGTCTCAACTGATCATGACCGCACCCCTGTTTGCCCCCCCCCCCCCCCCCCCCCCCCCCCCTGCACATTTCTTGCCTCGGATTGTCCAGTTTCTAAACTGGTGCCATCACAAGTCCTGTTTATCCATATTTTCCTTTTCCCATTGCCTGTATTGCCTGTATACATGTCATAAATTTGTGCATTCAATGCAAGTATGTGTACCCAATTTTTAAACTCAGGTCAAAGTTAAGTTCTGTCTGTCCCCCTGAAATCTATGTGGCAAGGTAGCCAGTCATACCACCCCACTGTTTCATGTGAGCCAGACCAGCCACCATGTGCTGGAAGTGAGGTAGATGTGGGTTTAAAAAAATCTGCTACAACTAAATTAAAAGTGGTTGTCATGGTGACCACACCCCCATTCCCACCATGCATGCAAGTCAATGGCACCAGTGCATACATGACCCTATCCCAATGACCACAAAGTTCACCAATGGTGCAAGCAAGCTTCTCTGCCACATGTCTCTGGGTATGTCTGCACACAACTTGTAACACTCTCAGAGACTGCATGGAAATAAGAATTTGTGTGTCGATGATGTGCATTAGTGAGCTGAGAATGTGTGCAAAATGTAAATGGATAAGAATTGATCATAAGAGATAAGCATACATACATACACACACTCACAAAGTAATGCCCCCACTAAAAACTTTGTGCAAGACCCACTTGTTGCATCCCTCCATCTTGATCATGAAGTTTTAAAGCAGATCTAGACAATCTGGTGACTGTTCCTTGTTGCCACAGGGTAGGTGTGTACATACAGCCTCTTCTTTGTCACCAGGCATATATGGTGTAAAGTACGATGGATTGTCCAATTAGCAAAACAGACAACAGGAGACGGGGCAATTCTCTTGTGCATATGTGAGAATGGGGAACCCAACACTAAGGCTGGTTCCCCAATGCTGAACAAACTTATGGGAACGACCCCATAGTGATGGCATTGGGTTCCCCATCATAAACTCTATTCAGTACCACACCACCCAAGGAGTAAGAATTGTTTGCAGAGACATGTCCAAAGGATATTACACACTACATTTCTGAAGAGCAATATTACCATCATATAGAGGATTTTTAGCCTTGCACTCTGAGCCTTGGGCTCTGAGCTGAACTGCAAAATTGCTTTGCACTCATGTGCAAACTTGGACTGCATTGCAACGTAGGGCTCTATGTCAATAGCTCATGTGAACGACCTACCAGGCCACCATCACGCACATGCAAAACACACACATACACACACACACACACACCACCATGCACCACATACATGCACTGACCCTTCAGAACCCACTTCCAGCTTGAATGTAACATCTGACAGTCAGAAAACAGGATATCCTAACTGATAGCTTGTGTATGTGATGATGGTGAACATGTGTAGTAGAAATGTGTGAAGACGGAGGTTACAGTCAGCCATATCTCCTGTAAATATAACGAGTAAGAACACATCCTCACTTTCCCTTCACCCCACACCCTCACCTTTCCCTCCACCTCAAACTCTCACCTTTTCCTTTTTGCCTCAGTACTCTTGGAATCATTCCACTATCCAATCAGATGAAAGCATTCCATTATAGCATACAGCAATCTACAATGGCATTCCCCCCCTGCCACACACACACACTTTGAATATATGCAGAGTTGATATTCATATACTGTTACAGTGCTACACTTCATCCACGTCAACTTCTTCTAGTACCAGCAGTGTGAAGGAAACAATCTGAAGGCGGTGTAACTGTTAGAAGTGTGATATAGCAGCATATTTAATACGTATTGCGTGGGCGAACAACTTCATAGGCGTATCCCGATTATTCTATACATGTACTATAGGCTGCCCTATAGTTTAAAGGTTTGGCTGAAACCAGGCTGTGCTTGCCACATTGGGAGATGTCGATGTCGATGGCTGCATGTAATATATGGTCCGAATAATGAAAATGAAACAGCTGGTTGGTCATGGTTTAAAGCCTTTGTGGTTCAACAAACTCGTACACCTTTTTTTCCCCCTTTCAGAAATGGTTGGCGTGTCCGGCATGCAGAGGGACTATGAAATGCCGTACATGTAGGGGCCAACCTTTTCATTTGAGCCATTTCAGCAATTGTAGTGACAAGTTTTTCTAATAACATCGACGGACCTCATTTAGCAAATTAAAGGTACTGTGCATGCCTGCACGCACATGTATGTGTCGTTGGAGAAATTCTTATATGCATGGTGGCTTGAGGGTATGTAATGTATTGCAGTGTGCCAGCGTTCGATGTAGGCGGCGGATACAATTAGTGTGTAAACAAATAAGTACTGCACAGATGCCAAAAAAAAAGTAAATAAGAGTAATACAAAGTTTTGAAATTGCTAAATTAACATCTATGTGGAAGATGAACAATTAGCAGCCCACTTGTCTGGACGCCATGATCTAGCAGCCAACTGTTTGTCTGAACTGGCGCCGAACTTGGATACAGAGTCCTATAACACTATATCAATGGGTCCATTGGGAAGGAGGCCATGCAGTCAATTAAGCGTTGTGAACCAATTGTGCATGGTCATAAACTGTATTGAGTCATGGCGTGACGAATTACATGTACATACGCAAAGTGTGTTCTCTGATATTGCAGATGCATTACTGATACTTGTTCGAGTTACAAGGCAAGCTACCCCCCCCCAAGTTAGATTTAGGTTTACTTTCACATGAAGTATTTTGTGCTGTGATATGCATTGCCTAACTAACACTTATCCTCTTTCTCAGTCAGATCCACCAACAGAAATTCTTCCGGAAATTCTTCCAGAGTGCTCCTGAATGGCACTGTGCGCAGGTCAAATCTGTAAGGTTGAGCAGGCATCATTCACCCCTCTTGTGCTACAATTGGAGGCTGCATGCCACTACATGTACTACCTACAAACGTTTTGCATCATATCACATTAGTTAGGCAATGCATATCACAGCTCTAAATATTACATATCACTGATCACTTGGAAACAAACCTAAAACTAACAAAGGGGGGGGGGGGGGGGGGAGGGGTTTAGCATTCATGTGCACGTGGTAAAGGTGGACCATCAGGCAAAACCTAATACGTCAATACAGCACCCCTTTTTTTCTACTTATGTGACTGCCTGGCACCCACAGTGTCAAATTATAACAACCCACCCATCCTGGATGAACTGAAGCATTCCTTGTGCTTGAGTTTGAAAGAAATTAATTGCCTTGCAGAGCGTTGGCATGTATGTGCCAAACTGCTTATCATAACCGGATTATTTGACAATTTCTTCACACTATAGTAAGTTGAGGCCTGGGTGGGTGTGGTCATCATGGAGCACTGCAGTCATCTTCTCCTGATGTTCTCATTTGTGAGGAGAAGGGGCCAGAGTGGGATGAACTATTCGCAAATGGAGGGATTCATTTTTTTCAAGCACGCTGGCAGAATAATATGAACAGCATAGATAAGAGGGTGCCATGACTCAATACAGTTTATGACCATGCACAATTGGTTCACAACGCTTAATTGACTGCATGGCCTCCTTCCCAATGGACCCATTGATATAGTGTTATAGAGGTGGACTATCACGCAAAACCGAATACAGCACCCCTTTTTACTTACATTGTCAACAAGGAATTTTTTATTCAAGCACTTTAAAACTGAAGCACTTGGAATGTTTCAGCTCATCCAGGATGGATGAGTTGTTATAATCTGACACTATGGGTGCCAGGTATGTCAGATTATAACAACTCATCCATCCTGGATGAGCTGAAACATTCCAGGTGCTTCAGTTTTAAAGTGCTTGAATAAAAAATTCCTTGTTGGCACAGGGTAGCTGTGCACATATTGCAATGGGGAACCAAATGCCATCACTATGGGTCATTCCCACAAGTTTGTTCAGCATTGGGGAACCAGCCTTAGTGTTGGGTTCCCCATTCTACACGTGCACAAGAGAATTGCCCCATCTCCTGTTGTCTGTTTTGCTAATTGGACAATCCATCGTACTTTACACCATATATGCCTGGTGACAAAGAAGAGGCTGTATGTACACACCTACCCTGTGGCAACAAGGAACAGTCACCAGATTGTCTAGATCTGCTTTAAAACTTCATGATCAAGATGGAGGGATGCAACAAGTGGGTCTTGCACAAAGTTTTTAGTGGGGGCATTACTTTGTGAGTGTGTGTATGTATGTATGCTTATCTCTTATGATCAATTCTTATCCATTTACATTTTGCACACATTCTCAGCTCACTAATGCACATCATCGACACACAAATTCTTATTTCCATGCAGTCTCTGAGAGTGTTACAAGTTGTGTGCAGACATACCCAGAGACATGTGGCAGAGAAGCTTGCTTGCACCATTGGTGAACTTTGTGGTCATTGGGATAGGGTCATGTATGCACTGGTGCCATTGACTTGCATGCATGGTGGGAATGGGGGTGTGGTCACCATGACAACCACTTTTAATTTAGTTGTAGCAGATTTTTTTAAACCCACATCTACCTCACTTCCAGCACATGGTGGCTGGTCTGGCTCACATGAAACAGTGGGGTGGTATGACTGGCTACCTTGCCACATAGATTTCAGGGGGACAGACAGAACTTAACTTTGACCTGAGTTTAAAAATTGGGTACACATACTTGCATTGAATGCACAAATTTATGACATGTATACAGGCAATACAGGCAATGGGAAAAGGAAAATATGGATAAACAGGACTTGTGATGGCACCAGTTTAGAAACTGGACAATCCGAGGCAAGAAATGTGCAGGGGGGGGGGCAAACAGGGGTGCGGTCATGATCAGTTGAGACCTCCGCTAGGGGGCCTTACCCCAACTGGGTTGTGTTCACATTTATTAATTCAAGCTACTAGCTTCGATCTCAATTTGCAGTGGCTGCGTACTAGTAATATTAAACGTTACAGCAAGCAAAAGTAGCGGGAAATGTTTAACAAAATAGCTCAACATAACTGAGCTCCTTGTGTCCGTCTGTAACTGTAAAGCGCACGATAATCTAGCAAGCTCAACTGTGCGATCGAGTATTAATTAGTGATAATATCTGTGGCTACTATTACCTTGCCAAGCACAAAGAGCTGTCAGCTAATGTCGTGTGGGCCGAAGTGTGGCTAAGCACATGGAACGGTGTGGCGGCAGCTGCTATACTACTACGCACGCATAATCATGGCGCTTAAGCTTGTAATATGCCCTCGTTCCCAGAGGGAGTGTCCGGTGTCAACGCGTCGGTTCCATTCCACAGGGTCTGTGATCGTGAGAGGGAATAAATTGGAGAATTAAACAATGCCCGCACGAAGCATTTTTCAAAATTTCAATTTTTCAATTTTTAATTGAAATTTTGAAAATTTGAAAAAACCTCGCTAGATCAATTATTCACGTAGTGAAAATTACAAATATCATCAAAAATCGGCAATTAGTGCGTCAAAATTGCAAATTCCAATAAATTGAACAATTGAAATATTGAGTGGCGGTTTCTTACACGGACCCACATGCAATCCAAGCCCGTTGGGTCGACGTTTTCTTCGTCGTCTAATATGTACATTATACGACTGTAATGATAAGATACGATAGCGTAATTACAGCGAAAGAACGCGTCAAATCAATAAATGATTCACAATTGATTTGACAAGTAAAATCAAGCGCAAATTAAATCGCGCACTTGTTTTTACTGTCGTTGATTTAACAATTGATTTAAAATCCGTTGTGAAATCAAGCGTTTTTTTTTGCTGCGTAATTCCCGGCCTCTGCCAATCAAAACTTCCGATACTTTGCCACTCCTCCGAGCTGTAGCATTCCATAGTATTACATCATGCAAGCTAGTGTAAGCAAGCGAAGTGGCTTTCCCTCCAACATATTCTGCAGTCAAGTAAAAAGCGAACCTTACCACTGTCTCATATGCTTTGAAGTCTGCCGCTCGCCGGTCACGTGCCGATCTGGAGCTCATCTGTTTTGTTTCGACTGCCTCACCGAAAGTCTAAGACAAAATCCCACCTGTCCGGTCTGTAGGGAACCTCTTGTCGCTCCCTTGCCTTCTGCCTTCGCTTCAGCACAGGTGTCCGCTCTTGACGTCGTGTGTATACATGATAAATGCAAGTGGAAAGGAACATGCGGTCGATTGGACGGCCATCTTGATAACGAGTGTGCTTGCGAACGCGTCACGTGTCCTGCAGAGGGCTGCGGGGCACTCGTTCCACGGGGAGAGATGGATACACACCAACAGTTTTTTTGTCTCCAGAGCTGTCCTAACTCTAAGCCCAAAGCAGTAGGAAGCGATGGAGATGAGCAGGATACGTGCGACATCCGACTGAGACACAAAGACCTCATCGACCACCTCAAATTCCACTGCCGACTTCGCCCAACCCACTGTCCTCATGCATCGTGTGAATTCTCCACAGCGTTCAATAGAATGCCTGCCCACATTGAGATATGTCCGTACGCTCCCTTGTCATGCCCTTTACAGTGCGGTGCTCCCGCAATTACTCGTCAGAGTCTTGACACACATATGAGGGACTGTCCCAATAAGCCAGTCTCATGTATCCATGCTCCCTTGGGATGTTCTTACGTGGCTCCACGTGATCAGATTACTCAACATGAACAGGACATTGGATCCCATTTTATGGCTCTCTCTAAAGCCTTTGTGCAGCAGCGACAGCAGAACCTTTGGATGCAGCAGATGTTTGAGGAGAAGTTGAACAAGCAAGCCTTCTTAATAGAGCAATTGCAAACTCGGGTAGCAATGTTTGTCGAGGACCTTCACCACCTTCAGCCTGTAGTGATTAAAGCTAAGGCAGAAGCAGAAGCTGCAAAGGTTGAAGCTGAAGCAGCTAAGGCTAGGGTCTTAGCTGAAACTGAAGCAGCTAAGGCTAGGCTTTTAGCTGAAGCTGAAGCAGCTAAGGCTAAGGCCAAGGCTGAAGCTGAAGCAGCTAAGGCTAGGGTCTTAGCTGAAATTATGGCAGATGAGGTGATGCGAAATCTGAGGTGTTACAAGTGCTTTAAGCCAGCAGTAGTGTTTTTCAAGAATGATATGGAACCTCAGCGTAATGATTCATATCGCATACATGGATTTTCTGGTGCATGTTCATCCTTTACCCATGTATACTTTGGCAGCCAGTGGGGAGTTGGCTTAAAAAGCAAAATTCAAATTGTTGAAAAAATTACTGCAAGTTAAAACTGTATACTATATTGATGCAACAACAGATGTTAAGAAATCTTTTTGTTGCATTTGTGATTATTATTTATTTGTAGTAATTGGATTAATTAATAAATTTTTAAAAATTAGTTATTGTAGACAGAATACATTAATTTAAAACATAAGCACTACAAATAACTAAAAGTCACAGCAAGTGTTTGGTGAGACACATCTGGCCAAAATTGCCCTGGCATTCTGCCTCATGAGGGTGAGGCTGAGGCGACTGTAGATGCCCGACATAACCTCATTCAGAGGTCGACAGAGTTGAGTGGCTACCTTTTTGGATATGGCCAAAAGTACATTGATGGCTTCATTGCCCCATCCCCCAAACACCTCCACAACCAAAGGGATGCATGACCATCCTCTAAGGGCACATGCCTCATCATTTCTTGAGTGCTTGGCCTCTTCTCCCATCTCAGCTGCATGACCACAGGTTTGAGCCGCTTCTTGTATAAATTGCAAATTAAGCGGATTGATGACCTTTATGTCAAATGCAGCTGGGCGTGAGAGGGACCAGTTTGGCACTAGGATGTCTGCTGGTCTTGATTGGTCTTTGGGAAGAATACCACTTCCTTTCTCAATTTGTGGGGAAAGGCATGCCTTGTGGCAGAAGTCAGCAATGCAGTCCCTGAGTTGGTTGTGTCTGGTTATTACATCTCCCCCAGAGCGACAAGTGAGCATGTGATGTCCCCAAGCATCCATGTTATGATGACAAAGTGGGCATGGTGTGCCCTCAGGTGTCAAAGGAAGGCCAAGCCACCATTTTAAAATGACCTGTGCTTCATCGGGCATCAACGCAAGACCTAACTTTGGTGAAGGCTGCACTTTAAGCCATGCATGGGCTTGAGGCGCAGAGATAGCTTGCAATCTGGCCTTTGTCACAGTAGTTGCATCAGAAAAAAGTGAACTGAAGTCAGCTTCTTCAATGTGAGAGGATAGTACGTGCTGGCGGGGTGGTACATCAAGTACACTTTCAACTGAGATGGCATCTGGCTGACTGACCATGGCATTGTACGCATTCACTGCAGCAAGAAGGTAGACCTTTGAAGTCACCGAGCAATTGTCTGAGGGTATTGATGTGGTTAGAGATGAGATGTATGCAGCTGGTGCGTGGCGATGAAGGGAACGCAGACCAAGGCCACCATGACTCAGGTTAAATGAGGCCTGTTTAGCTGCTGGAAGTGTTAGCTCAATTGCTGCAGATAATTCCAAGCAGTGAAGAACATCATTGTCAAATTGACTAAACACTGACTCTGACATTGGTGAAGGAGGTGTAGACCGTGCTAGGTGGGCGAGCTTACAGAAACTAGCACATGATCTCAGGATGGTGACAGCAACTTGTGGGTTGCACAGTTGGGGTAGAAGTGATAATAGATGTAATGCATCTTTTCTTTTGGATTCGATGTACTGAGCACAATACTCCACACTCCCGATGGGGGCACCTAGTAATTCAAAGTGTGGACAGGCCGAGCATGGAATGTCAGATGGGAACATGGAGAGCTCTTGGGCACAGAATAATTCACATTTACCCAAATTAATGTGGAGACCAGTAGTGTCACTGTTGGCTTGCAAAATTTTTAGAGCTCTGGATACTGCATCTCTTGGTCCTGCCAAAGCCCCATCATCAAGATACCAACAGTTCAGCAGCATTTCTTTGCACTGGGGGTCAGCAGAGATTTTAAGAATGGTGCAGTGCAGAACGAGAGCAAAAAGAAGTGGGCCTAAAGGGTCCCCTTGTTGGACACCTGATGCCGATATTAACTGACCCATTGGATACCACAACTTTTGGTGCTTTGAATAGCACCAAGTCACCCATGGAAGAAGCTCAGGGAAGTGGATGGCACACTGGTGAAGGACTGCTTCCCGAGACACTAAGTTAAATGCATTTCGCATATCAACTTTTAAGATGGCAAAATCTCCATTATTCCAGTTGTCCTCAATAACTTGCCTAAGCTTATGCACAATTTTTTCGGTGCCAGCTGGACAAGCTACACCAAACTGAAATGGATTGAAGAATTGTGAGGCCTTTTCCTTTGTTAAAATGCAGGCACATTTACCCACAAGGCGTCTCAAAATTTCTCCTACAGCGATTGGTTGAACATCCCATCCAGTGCCTTTGGATTTCAATAGAGATGTTAGATTTCCACCAGCAAGATAGGGTGAGAGGGTGGTAGGGGCATTGCCAGCGAGCAGAATATTAACCACCTGATGCAGTAGGCTCTCCATTGAGATTGGTAGTCTTGAGTCCAATGCATCAAGTAAATGCTGGACTCTCAAGCCTGATGGACCACATGCTGTTCCTTTAGGAAAAGGCCGTAGAGTTGCAGCAATATTGAAGGTAGGAGGGAGTTGGATAGCTGGTATAGAGGTAGGCACACTGGGAATGGTAGGAGGGATGGCATATGGATGTTTAGACTTCAATAATTAAAACATAGTATCATTGTTGTAGAATAAATATTATTACGATTATTCATAAAAGGATGTCAACAAATAAACATACATACATACATACACAAACCTAAGTAAAGAATTATAAATGCACTCCCTAATTATATTGGCCTTAGACCCCTAGCCAGGATAGCCCTGTGGTTAGGGTCAGGTTTAAGTGGCCATAAATGTCAGCTGCTGCCTTCGATTTAGGCACACTGTGATGTGCAGCAAGAAGAGAGGCTAGCTGGAAAAATGTCTCTTGGGCCTCCTTCCCCCAGTTTCCATGCGCTTCTACGGCAAGTGGAATACAGATCCACCCCAGCTCAACACACTTTGGGTCATTGGCATCATGTTTGCGAGACTCTGCATTTGCTGCAGCTACTCCAGCTGTCGAACAAGACTCAACAAGGATAGCAGGAGTAAGTGGAGATGTCACAGTTATGTCCAAAGCTGCAGGCAAACCCCTCACCCATCTTGTTACCAGGACATCTGCAGGACGTGAGAGGCTACCACCAGATGTAAGACCATGACCCACCTCCACTGTGACTCCCATATGGACCTGACGAAAAAGGTCGTCTACAACATCTCGCAATATGTTATGACGGGGCACTCATGAGTGCATGTAATGGCATGATGCCCAAGGGGGTGGGTCCAAAGCTTTCTCTGAGCAGACTGGACATCGGGAACCACCAGAGGTGTCCAACCCCAGCCACCACCTTATAGAGGCCTGAAGCTTGGTTAGGTTCAAGATGCAGCCCCAATGCAGGAGATGGAATCTCAGACAACCATGATGCAGCATGAGGAGCAGAAACAGATAATAGGCGAGCTCTGTCTGCCATAGAGGAATCCTCCAACAAAGAGTTAAAAAGGTGGCATTCCGATTTCTTTGACAGAGTTCGCTGAGTAATAGGTGTTGATGATACTCCTTCTGCTTGTGATTACATCTGATGGAAAAACCTGGTCATTGAAATGATTGATTGCATGATTTAGATGTAGATTATCTGCACTGCTATAGCCAGATGCAGATAAAGAAGCTATAAAAGCTGCACATGAGTGGTGGGAAAGAGAGCGCAGACCAAGACCTCCAAAACCTGTGCTAAGTTGGGCTTGTAACCAGGAAGGGTCTGTCGTGTTGATGGCAAAACAGGATGAGAAGCACTTCCTAACTTCCTCAATTGGACCAATCTGCAAAAGCTGCCACACAAACGTAGGAGAGACAAGGCTACGTGTGGATCAATTGCTGCTACTTCAACCAAAGAAGACAGAAGTTTCTTGGCATCAGCACACTTTCCAGCAATGAACTTAGAACAAAACAGGTAGTCACCTATTGGGGCACCAAGAATTTCAAGTTAGAGTGCTGTGAAAACTTGACTGTAGATGGAACCATGGAATTCCCATTGTGACTAAAGAGCTCACATTTTGCCAAGTTTATGTGGATGCCCAAAGAAGGACCTAGCTCCTCAATGAGAGAGAGAGTGCCCGTAACACAGCTGAGCGACTTCCAGTGAGGACCCCATCATCAAGATACCAAGCCTGAAAGAGCACTTGCAAGCAGTCATCATCAGCGTCTATGCTTGATATCAGCTTATGGAGTCCCAATGAAAAAAGCAATGGACCAAGGGGGTCACCCTGCTGCACTCCGGTCTCAGATGATAGATGACCAAGCTGGTGCCACAACAGAGGGTGTGTACCATAGCACCATGTAACCCAAGGCAAAAGTTCAGGAAAGAATATGGCACATTCATCTAGAACTGCTTGTCGTGAAACCAGATTAAAAGCATTTCGCATATCTATTTGAAGACCACGAAGTCCTCTTCCATCCAATGTTTCTCAATGCTCATTCTCAAGCTATGGACAATCTTTTCAGAGCCTGAGCTGCAGGAGACCCCCAGTTGAAGAGGCTGGAATAGACTCCGCAATACACAGTTCTCTGTGGTGTTGTTGGAGGGATGTATTTTTTTAAACGCCCAAGCCAGAGCCATCCGGCTGAGAAGCCAAAACATCCAGTACAGACATTTATCTGTGTTTGATGGCTGAAGCTTGCATCAGACTGCCATTACCTCTAAGTCATTTGTGGAAAGATTGCACGTGAATGTAGAGGCAGTTGTATGTTACCTATATTGATTGTGCCAATTGCTTTTAAGAAAAAAAAAATGTTTAAATGGACAATTATTTTGTAAGTGGGAGTTTCAGCTGGTACAGCAGCCAAATAATACGAGGACACACCAAGTATATGCCAATAAGCGCTCTGAACTAAGGTGATGTTGCACCCCTCTAGCCATGGCAAACTTGATGCCATCCTTGTCTGATCAAATGCCAGAGCCATATGATGAGATCCCTGATGCTGGCTACTGGAGATTTAAATTTAAAAAAAAAAAAACATTTAATTCGTCTGTGTACCGGTGCTATTTATATTTAGTGTATTTATTGATTATCTCTGATAAAATCATGAGACAGAGCTGGCAGTGGACTTGGAAGTGAGCTCCAGCACACGCGCCCTGCTGACACTCTAGCTTTGAATTGGCCCTATGGCAAGCCTGCTGCCTTTGACCTTACTGCTTCGCTTAACCACCTTTCTCTCCGAAGCGGGTCTCACAGCACTGACAGCAGGCTTAGCAGCAGTTGTTAAGGAAGCCCGCCACCAATGATACCAAACTTTCAGAGATGGTGTGGACATGCAGTGCTCTTGTGGCAGAGTCGTATGTAGCTTGGGGCAAATAAGCTGTTCAAGCCTTCTCTCAGCTTGCAGCTTCACACCATGCCACAAGGACCACTATATACTACCAACTTTCTTGTAGAAACAGATTTTATCGATTGTTAGTTTACATGCGGCATGCAATAATAAAATCCAACAATCTCAATTTTGCATCGTAGAACAGTTCCCCATTATCTACTGGGCTATGTGGGTAGGGGATAAACATGCTCCAGAAAATCCATTCGTGCAATACGAATCAATACGCTGAAGTGATTCCAGGCAGTTCTTGAAAAACCCTTGTGTGTGTGTGTGTGTGTGTGTGTGTGTGTGTGTGTGTGTGTGTGTGTGTGTGTGTGTGTGTGTGTGTGTGTGTGTGTAATTAAACATATACTAATGATGTGTAGGTTGCCAAAATTGCCAGGTAGTAACATCTTAGCCCTTGCAGCTAAAATTTCTAGTCATGGAATAGAACATCAAAAAGAATGTAAGTCTGAAAATTACAACACTGCTGTCCATAAGGTATGTACTTGAGTATCAAAATTACAACACTCCTGTCCATAAGGTATATACTTGAGTATCAAAATTTATGCCATATCCATCACATACAAGCATGCATGGGCATGCAGGTAATTTTTAAATTGTTCATCATAAGGGGCTGCCCAACTGAAGTATCATAAGTCATTAGTGGTCTGGTCCAGCCATTTAAATATGTGACATTATAACAGGGGGAAAAAATACATTTGGAATCGTGGCAGCAAAAAGGGACCTAAAATATAAATAGCGCATATTTCATATTATTTCATATTCAAAGAGTCACCTATTTCCTCTACAACTTCTTTCTTACGCACTTGAAATTAGTCTGTCCATCATGGAATTGCAGTGGTCTGACTTTTTAATTACACATACATTTTAATTGCACGCGTCAACTTTGACTTTGATGCTTCTTCCTGAAATTTTTAAAATAAAATGCCACTATCCCATTTAGTATATTCAAAAAGAGTAAACTTAAATACAGGCAATTAAATTTCATTTTATACACTTGGTGCCCCCCCCCCCCCCTTCCCCCCCACACCCCCCCGCAGAGGACTTACATTTTAATTTTCAGTATAATATGGTATATATGAGATATTTGCAATGCCATATATGGCGAAAATTAATTGGGATGTTTAAGCACCCCCTACCCCAATCAGCAGTGTAGCATAGATGCATGTGATACGTCACAATACTCCTGTGTGATGTCTGGTGCCATGGAATGCGTAAAATAAAACACGCATCGTTAACTCACGCTGCCACTCCTCTGCATAGCAAAATTGCATGGAGTACACAACCCAACAAACCTAATCGGAAACGTAACACATCGTTCACGTTTCGGCAGGAATACCCAAATATTTCTTGGATATTCTAGTAGTCAGTTTACAGGCGTTATGCGTTAAAATTTGGTTGTGCAGAGCCATGTAGCCAGACCTTCGATGGGGGGGGGCGGGGGGGGGGGGGGGGGGTCGGATAATCTGATATGCGTGACCCTATTCTAAATGCAGACGAGCTGTATTATTAAACAATCAGCGGTATGTTATGGAACGCACATGTACATTGACAGGTGTACACGAATTGAAGCAAACCATCGTGAGCCTCATTACGAGGGGAGAGGGGAGTCGTTCGACCCCCCAACCCCGGCTACGGCCCTGTTGTGTATTATCGCACCATGCAGAGGCGTGGTGGTTACCTTTACAATACGACTGTAATAATACGGTAGCGCAAGGATTATTATTAAACATACATTCCAATGTGCCACTCCTCCGAGCTGTAGACATCATGCAAGCTAGCGCAAGCAAGCGAAGTGGCTTTCCCTCCAACATATTCTGCAGTCAAGTAAAAAGCGAACCTTACCACTGTCTCATATGCTTTGAAGTCTGCCGCTCGCCGGTCACGTGCCGATCTGGAGCTCATCTGTTTTGTTTCAACTGCCTCACCGAAAGTCTAAGACGAAGTCCCACCTGTCCTGTCTGTAGGGAACCTCTTGTTGCTCCCTTGCCTTCTGCCTTCGCTTCAGCACAGGTGTCCGCTCTTGACGTCGTGTGTATACATGATACATGCAAGTGGAAAGGAACATGCGGTCGATTGGACGGCCATCTTGATAACGAGTGTTCTTGCGAACGCGTCACGTGTCCTGCAGAGGGCTGCGGGGCACTCGTTCCACGGGGAGAGATGGATACACACCAACAGTTTTTTTGTCTCCAGAGCTGTCCTAACTCTAAGCCCAAAGCAGTAGGAAGCGATGGAGATGAGCAGGATACGTGCGACATCCGACTGAGCCGCAACGACCTCATCGACCACCTCAAATACCACTGCAGACTTCGCCCAACCCACTGTCCTCATGCATCTTCACAGCGTTCAATAGAATGCCCGCCCACATTGAGATATGTCCGTACGCTCCCGTGTCATGCCCTCTTCTGTGCGGTGCTCCCGCAATTACTCGTCAAAGCATTGATGCACACATGAGGGGTTGCCCCAGGAAGCCAGTCTCATGTATCCACGCTCCATTGGGATGTTCTCACGTGGCTCCACGTGATCAGATTACTCAACATGAACAGGACATTGGATCTCATTTTATGGCTCTCTCTAAAGCCTTTGTGCAACTGCAGCAGTCACATGAACAGCAAATTCTTCAAATGCAGCAGATGTTTGAGGAGAAGTTGAACAAGCAAGCCTTCTTAATAGAACAACTGCAAACTCGGGTAGCAATGTTTGTCGAGGACCTTCACCACCTTCAGCCTATAGTGATTAAAGCTAAGGCAAAAGCAGAAGCTGCAAAGGCTGAAGCTGAAGCAGCTAAGGCTAGGGTCTTAGCTGAAATTATGGCAGATGATGTGATGCGAAATCTGAGGTGCTACAAGTGCATTAAGCCAGCAGTAGTGTTTTTCAAGAATGATATGGAACCTCAGCGTAATGATTCATTACGCATACATGGATTTTCTGGTGCATGTTCATCCTTTACCCATGTATACTTTGGCAGCCAGTGGGGAGTTGGCTTAAGAAGCAAAATTCAAATTGTTGAAAAAATTACTGCAAGTTAAAACTGTATATTATATTGATGCAACAACTACAACAGATGTTAAGAAATCTTTTTATTGCATTTGTGATTATTATTTATTTGTAGAATAAATATTATTACGATTTATGTGTAAACATATTAAACATATTCACAACAAAACACATTAGCAATAGAAGATGGGATGAGAGGAGTGAGAACCCAACCCATAAGAGGACGACCCGGGTGGGCATTGGCTCCCACCTAGAGCCACATTGAGGCAGCCATAACAGGCTGAAGAACCACTATATGGACTTGAGAGTATTGGTCCTTGTGGCAAGGTGTGAAGCTGAGAGAAGGCTTGAACAGCTTATTTGCCCCAAGCTACATACAACTCTGCCACAAGGGCACTGCATGTCCACACCATCTCTGAACGTTTAGCATCATTGGTAGAGTGCCTCCTTAACAACTGCTGCTAAGCCTGCTGTCAGTGCTGTGAGACCTGCTTCGGAGAGAAAGGTGGTTAAGCAAAGCGGGAAGGTAAAAGGCAGCAGGCTTGCCATAGGGCCAATTCAAAGCTAGAATGTCAGCAGGGCGTGTGTGCTGGAGCTCACGTCCAAGTCCACTGCCAGCTCTGTCTCATGATTTTATCAGAGCTAATCATTGAATAAATACACTAAATCAGTATAAATAGTACCGGTACACAGACGAATTAATTGTTATTTTACATTAAATCTCCAGTAGCCAGCATCAGGGATCTGAGGCATTATTATGCATTTGATCAGACTAGGATGGCATTAAAGCATATGAGACAATGGTAAGGTTCATTTTTTACTTGACTGCAAAATATGAATATGTTGGAGGAAAAGCCACGTTGCGTATATAGGACACCCAGATGTTTTACATTGGTGTGGATATTTGTGACTTAAAAAAAAAAAAAACAGGTTTGATTTGTTGGTCGTTGTCAAGAAGTAAAAAATAAACATGACAAATATTTTTATTTCAGTGAATGAGGGAAAGAATTGTGTAGTGTTAACAGATAGTGTTGTCTTGTTAGTAGTTATTCTTCTATTCATTGAATTGGTATTCAGTTTTTTTTTTTTTGTACCTCCAGATTCAAATCTTGGGGGCCATATAAAGAGATTAAAGATACTAGTTTTTGTGTTGAACAGAAGAAAGCTGTGAGGCTTTTCTTGAATCAATGGTAGGAGGGGCGTGCAGGTGTAATAGTAACACTGTTGTGAGGGGGTATAGGTATAATAGGATACTGGTGTGGGAGGGGGTAGGTGTAATAGTAAACTAGTGTGTGAGGTGGTATCCTGGTTTTAGCTACACCCCTATGCAGCTAAGCAATCGTTGCATTGATTTAGAATACAAAATAATGATAGATTGATGATCAAAGGCTGTTGACCGTCGAAAACAAAATATAAAGTCTACTGTCGCCAGTCTGTCTTAAACTTTCTGAATGCTTTGGTGCCAACAGTGCACTCCGTACTTGTCTATCACCTCCCCTGTCACGGATATCTTTTGACGACATGACGGGGTCCCACAATGACAGTCAAATTGTTTCATCGTCTCATCACAGAAGGTGGCATAGTCCATCGTCAACTCCTCCAAATGTTGTATGTCGCGTGCAGCTATCACATTCAAAGAGTGCGGAGCAGCAAATATGAGGTTCGGCTCGCAGGAATGATTTATTGGACGCCATTTGTTGTGGCTGTTTTTCCATACAGCGTACACATGTGCATCACTGGTTAGCGGGCGGGCATAACGGAGGAACGTCTCCTTGTCCGCATCGCTCCAATTGGCCTCCACATATGGTCGCGTGACAATTGGAAATGGTTTCCCCTCGTCAGCAAATACTACGGATCCCTTAGCAATAGGGCGTGCAGCTACGAGGTGATGTCCCTTCACAGCGTTGAAGGTCATCTTGTGCAGCGGCTGACGTTTCTCGTGAGTCAACAACGCACAGTCGATGAGCGCTGTGATAAAGTCGCGGTGAGTGAAAGATGGGTCCAGACTCAGTATCCAATCCGAACTGCCCTTTGCCCAGGGAGGATATAGGACGGCCGTGTTACCGTTGATCTCAAGGAAGTACACTTCGTTTGTTGTACGGTCTATGCGTAGATCGCTGCGTCCATAGCCTATACCACCGAGGATGACCTCAAATGCAACTTTGCCAACTCTCTCAATTTCCGCACGCGCTGGATCGCTGTCGGGCACAGGAACCCATTGCATACTCAAGTGATTCTTCCACTTGAGGTCGAAGTGTTTGAAGTCCTCGCCAGGTGGAAAGTTCACAAGCACTGGCGTGAGGACCTTTGTCCCATTTGGTGTGGCCAAAGCGAGTATAGTCACCTCGTCCCCAACGATGAATTCCTCCACCATCGCGCAGTTGTAGTTCTTGACATGCGTCGTCAGCTCTCGCGTGAGGTCCTCAAAATTGTGGCACTTGGACGTTCGGGTTATGCCGATGGAGTCGTCACCGTGCGGGTGTTTTACTATTAGCGGATATTTCAAAGCGCACGCACATATAAGCTGACGTAGCTCCTCCTCTGAGGGAACGTCCTCAACAACAAAGAACTTCGGCGTCTTGATGTTATTGTAGTAAGCGGTGATCTTCGCATCAGGCTTGGATATTTCACAGTGCTCCAAGTCTATCCCAGTGAACGGAACGTTCAACTCCTCAAGAGCTCGTATGACGTCTTCCCCGGCGCGATCCTCGTGCTTTGCCCCGTCGGTGAGGTTAAAGAATACGTCAAACTTCTTCGAATGAACGAGGCTGAGAATGTCGCGGTAGGAGGTGGCCTTTTTGAGGGTGACATTCTCGTACGTGTAGGGACTCTCTGCACCGGAGAGGTAGTGTGCCGGAGTACGTTCGTAGTCGTCAAAGGCCTTTAGTTCGCTCATGCTAGATTCGTAACTGCTCGTGAGAACGGCCACCCTGATCTTATTCCTCTTTCCCTCCATTCAAATTCCCTTGGGCGTCAGTCACCGTCTAGGGAAGGAAGACTGATCGTAATATTACACAGCCATGCCGATGGGCTATGTCAATACACTGAGCGCTGTAGCATTAATGATATCAGCAATGTTAGACAGCACTGATATCATCATGTATCATTTCTGACGGGTAATCACAATGAGGTTATCAGCGTTGGTGCAACATGTTAGTTCATAATGCATCAGTAGTGATAACGGCATTGTTACATGGTATTTCACCTTTTGCTCATTAATAATTCATTTTCCAAATATTTATTTTAGGTAAATAAGAGGTACAAAATACATTAGCTACTTCAATTTTCATTGTTGTTTTTGCTACCGCATGCTGACAGTTTTGACACAAGCCACGTAAAAAGAGTAAAAACTTAGAATCGTGTAGTTTGAGAACATAACACAGAAAAAAAGATGCGGGAAAATGTTATGGATGCCTCAAATCCCATCGATTAAAGTGGGGGGTAAGAATCCACCCAGTACCGAACTGAATCCAAAATATTGAAATTGAATTTAAATCATTAACTTGAAAAACTGTGATAAAATTTGTATCTCAATATCACAGATAAAGAAACGGAACATGACATTTCCTTAATTTGACCGTCACATTGCAATATATACTTCCTCGGTGCTGTCCCCCGCTATACCACACCTCTCAGAAATGCATAAAATTCATAAACTGAAAAAATGCAATAAAAGGAGGCAGCCATGTTTAAAATGAGAATGCTCAGCACATCAGCTGGTCGGCTGTTCTATCTCCTGGTCCCCAGGCCTGTTTCTGTGCGGGCTACTGTCGATGGCCAGCTGGACCTCAATAGGGAACACTGCAGCTGGCTTCAGTATGTTGTGACACTGTCTGTAGTAGACATACATGCTGGCCACAAGCCTCTCCAGTTGGAATGCCACGTCTTGCACTGAGGAGGAAAGATAGCCACTTTCGGGAGACAGGCTACAAGTGGTGCATAGTTTATGCTAATACTAGAGATCCATGGATATCAAATGCATACTTCAGGATATCACACACATACTCCTGGATATCACATGCATACTTCACTTGTGTCTATCTGAATACTAAAAACCTCTTTGGTAACTGTTTATTTTCCTCGTTTTGTGCATAAACTAAACTATACCACCTCTGCCACCATCAGGGGCTGTTCACAGATTATACCACCTCAGCCACCATCAGGGGCTGTTTACAGATTATACCACCTCAGCCACCATCAGGGGCTGTTCACAGATTATACCACCTCAGCCACCATCAGGGGCTGTTCACAGATTATACCACCTCAGCCACCATCAGGGGCTGTTCATAGATTATACCACCTCTGCCACCATCAGGGGCTGTTCATAGATTATACCACCTCAGCCACCATCAGGGGCTGTTCATAGATTATACCACCTCTGCCACCATCAGGGGCTGTTCATAGATTATACCACCTCAGCCACCATCAGGGGTTGTTCACAGATTATACCACCTCAGCCACCATCAGGGGCTGTTCACAGATTATACCACCTCAGCCACCATCAGGGGCTGTTCACAGATTATACCACCTCAGCCACCATCAGGGGCTGTTCACAGATTATACCACCTCAGCCACCATCAGGGGCTGTTCACAGATTATACCACCTCTGCCACCATCAGGGGCTGTTCACAGATTATACCACCTCAGCCACCATCAGGGGTTGTTCACAGATTATACCACCTCAGCCACCATCAGGGGCTGTTCACAGATTATACCACCTCAGCCACCATCAGGGGCTGTTCACAGATTATGTCACACTCATGGGAAGTAGCTCAATTAAAGCATGATAAAGGGGGAGGGGTCCATAATGACCTTAATTAATATGATGAGGGGAGGGTCCAT